>JAUOBT010000001.1:30921844-30932141 GCA_032362145.1 Hypanus berthalutzae | reverse complement strand
GCGGTTTTGGTCACTAAACTAAGAAGACCCTTCGACTGCAAGTCGTATCACACAGCAGTGAATATCTTTTACAACACGCTGTTTATAACGTATCTGAACAGTGTGGTCGATCCTATTATTTACTATTTTTCAACTTCGCAGTTTAAAGCTGGTTTGGAGAAGGCTCTGCATCGTCTTAAATTAAACTGTTGCAGATCAGCCACTGAACCCGGAACATCCAAGGAGGAGCGGACTCTGGGTCAGCAAACGAGCTCTGTAACAGCTTTCTGATCGCTCAGGGTCCACGTGAGCTAAATGCTCTTTATTGTTATGTGATCTAAACAAAGCTGAACAATGCGACCGAACGCAGGAAGTCATCACATCTGAAAATATTGGTGCGTCACAAGCTGAACTTAACGGACAAGTCCTGATTCTAAAAAAAATCTCTTCTAGTGAATTAGAGTCAGGAAGTGCTGCGGTGGTTCAAAACTGGAGAATTTGTTATCAGTAAATAAAATTGAAATCTGGAATGGAGAAGGACTATTAGTATTGAAGAACGATGGTCAGCCTTTAGAACAGAAATATGGAGGAAATTTTTTTGACCGGAGGGTGGTGAATCTGTGGAATTCTTTGCCACAGATGGCTATTGAGCCAGGTCATTGGGTATATTTAAAGCCGGGATTGATCGGTTCTTGGTTAGTAGGGTTATGGGGCGACGGAGGAGAATTGTGTTGAGAGCAATAATAAAGCAACCGTGGTGGAATGATGGAATAGACTCAAAGGGCCGAATGGCATAATTCTGATACTATGCTTCACTAGTGTCAATGAAGTTCCCTGATTATTGTTGAAAGACTCTCTTATTTAATAAAGTTAATATAATTTTGCTTACTCGCTGGGACCCAGCCAGGAATGTCAACCAATAACAACTTATTTGCTCTAATTCCTTGGAAATGTGTTTTGTGGACCATTGTTTGCAGTAAAGAACTACAATACAAGAGGGCAGCGTTGATAGGCACGAATACCGAATATTCCTTGTGAACAATGTCTTTACAAACAAGGACCTGTAGGAATCTGATATAGCGGGCTCTTTTTGTCCCCCAGGATCGAATTAAAACACCTCTACAGTCCTCTGTCCCATTATTTCACACTAACAAGCATGTAGATGCACACATGTGCACAGTTGCATACATACAGACATTTACTTTCTGGTGTCTAGAATGTGGAAGAACTTAATGTGACTCATGATTTGTGTGCAAGTACTGTTACGCCAGCAGCTCCCTCCTTTGTGAGAATCGCAAGATCACTATTGATTTGGGTCAGGAGACCCATGAGAGAGAGACGTGCGGAATGTCTCGTTCCCCCAGCGATATAAAACTACGGGACACGGGAGGGATTGGATCACCCCCAACCTGATTGATATCTGCGACCCTGTGAGTCAGGATAAAAGAGGGTCAGTTTGAACAGCCCCTCAGACGCACCAGAAGAAACGCTAGCGATCCCGTAATAGCGCAAGCCATTGGGAGGAGGCCACGTGCGTTCGGTTCCATTTGCCCGGAACCGATGGCTTTTACCACGGAAAAACGGCTTTTAGCTAACAACGGGGAAACCAACTCCCCACGACTCGAAGGATTGGCATCATAAAAGTACTGGGCAAGTTTAACCCGTCTCTCTCTCAAACCCAAAACGCTGCAGCTTGAACGAACTAACAGTGACTTTTATATTTCCATCGGACAATACATTATCCCCTAGATAACAATAGAGCTATTTCTTATTGATTATTATTATACCCACACTTTTAGATTTAGTACTGATGCCGTATATTATTGGTATGTTTGCATTGATCTTATTTTTGTGTCCCTTTATCAATAAATACTGTTAAAAATAGTACCATCAGACTTCAGCGGACCTCTCTATCTTTGCTGGCAAGTGACCCAGTTACGGGGTCCGTAACAATTGCATCGGTGGGCTTCCCAGAGAGCCCAGAGCATCCGTATGATATTCTGCAGATCTCCCAGCTCTCAGATAGGGAAATCTGCCCACTACTCCTGCATCACACTACCCCTACAGCTATTAACCATTTAAAACAAAATTAACTTATTTAGTTTAAATGTGGAACAGACTCAATGGGCCAAATGGCCTAATTCTGCTCTACGTTTTGTGGTCTTTTTAGCCAGGGTGTCAAAGGTTACGGGGAGAAGGCAGGAGAATGGGGTTAAGAGGGATAATAAATCAGCCATGATGGAATGGCAGAGCAGACTCGATGGGCCAAGTGGCCTAATTCTGCTAAGTCTTAGCGTCTTATGGGCTTTCACCACAAGCATCAGCTTTCTGTTGGAGCACAGAAGCCACTTCACCACTCGATCAGTATTTTATAACCTATCAAGTCAAAACTGTGGAGAGTTGTGGACACAACTCAGCACATCTTAGAAAGCAGCCTCCCCTCATGGACTCTGCTCACACTTCTCAGTGCCTCCGTAAAGCTTAAATTTGCTCTTTACCCTTCTCCCATTGAGTAGAGAAGATACACAAGTCTGAAAGCGCATACTGCCCGGCTCAAGGACAGTTTCTGCCCTACTGTTGTAAGACTATCGAATGGTTCCCTCGTACAATAAGACGAACTCTTGACTTCATGATCTAACTCGTTATGATCTTGCACCTTAACGTCTACATGCAGTTCACTTTATCGTTACACCTTACACTTCACGTTACACACTAACCTGAATCTGTTATCGTTTTACCTTGTACTCCTTCAACGCCCTGTTTCAGGATCAGAAACAGAATCGGGTTTAATAGCACTGATATATGGCATGAAATTTGTTGTTTTACAGCAGCAGTCCAGTGTAATATGTAAAAAATGCTATAAATTACAATAATATTTTTTCACACACACAGTGCAGTACAGAAGTATGAGGGGCATACTGTGTATATAGCTGGGAGCTTCAGGCCTTTGCATAGTACTGTAGTAATTGTACATATTGCACTGTATTGCTGCTGCTACAAAAAGAAACAAATTTCATGATGTATGTGAGTGATGAGAAACCCGATTCTGATATGGGTCTGTTGGGGACTGAGAGTGGGAACAGGGCAGGGAGAGGGGAATCATGGATGACTGAAGGGGAAGGGAGAGGGGAGGGTGCGGGAAGCACCAGAGAGACATTCTGTAATGATCAATTTACAATCAACTGTATGGATCAAATGGCCTTGCCAAGAACCTCTTGACCATGTGTGAATGCTTTTATTGCTGCCACGTGATCGACTGATTAGATATTTGTGTACAGGTGTACCTAATAAAGTGGCTTCTGAGTGTACTGCACACAAACCAGCAAACGCAAGACCATCATTGGATTACATAGGTCAGCGTGGATTACACTCAATATTACATGGAGACTGGTGCACTGGACAACTGAAACACCTAAAGTACAACGTATGTACAGGACACTGTACACTACTCTGAGATTCACTTTCTTGCAGGCATTTACAGTAGAATAAGAAATACAATAGAATCCATGAAAAACTGCACACAGACCGTGCACACAAAACAAATGTGTGAAAGAAGACAAATTGTGCAAGCTCAAAAAGAACAAATAGTAAATAAGTAAATAGATAAATAAGTAAACAAACAGATAGTTAATAAGTAAATAACACGGAGAGCATAAGTTGTACAGTCCTTGAAAGTTGATCGCTAGGTTGCGTTCAGTCATCAGTTCAGCATTGAGGTGAGTTACTCATGCTGGGACATAGAACGGTCCATCACAGGCACAGACCCTGTGCTGAATTCATGAAACATTGAACTGAGCAAATCCCTTCAGCCTGCACAATGTCCATCTCCCTCCATTGCTTACACATTTTGCTCCTATGTCTTATTAATGTGACCATCTAAGAATCCTTTAAACATCTTTATTGTATTTGCTTCCATTGTCTCCCCCAGACACCCTCCACTTACTATTCGCAGGTGCTGTCCTACCTGTTTTTTCTATTATCATTGCAGAATGAAATCTAATCAAGGGGCTGGGGAATTCACCTTGCTTTCCATAGGTTAATGCCCATTACTGTGGCTGATTAAGCACAGACTTGGTTTAACGTACCTCACTTGGAGAATTAAAGGCCTCTTCCACCTTTGGCTCCGGACCGTCCCACGAAGTATTCACCACGCCACAAGTCTTCAGTGGCAGCACGAGCTCCTCATATCTATAAAGTGCGTGCTCGTTGCTGACTGATTCCTTTAGAGGTTCTATTAGATATCGTTGGCCATCAGTGCGGATATAACCACTAAAGAAAGAAAGACCGAAAGAGAATGTTGGACTTTCCAGTTATGGTCAGAACCTTAAGCAAATAAGAAAGCCCAAGCCAAAAACAGCAATTTTATTGCAAATTGTACTTTTTTTTTTATCAGGTTTGGGTTAAGTCCGGGATGTTAGACGTTGCTGGGGCAGTGCTGCTCGAAGGGATGAAAGACCCTACTCCTTGCTAAATCACTGAATAAACAAATTAATAACATAGACCAAAATCAGCATGGTTTCCATCTTGCCTTACAATCTGTTGGACCTCTTTGAGGAAATAACATGGCATAGACAAAGGAGAATCAGTAGATGTTGTTTACTTGGATTTTCTGAAGGACTTTGACAAGGAGTTGCACACGAGGTTGCTGAACAAGCCAACAGCTCATAGTATTACAGGAAAGGTGCTAGCATGAATAGAAGATTGGCTGACTGGCAAGAGGCAAAGAGTGGGATAAAGGGGGCCTCTTCTGGTTGGCTGCCAGTTACTGGTAGCATTCCAGAGGGGACAGTATCGATACTGTTTCTTTTCATCTTACTAGAAATTGATAGCTTTGTGTCCAAGTTTGTGGACAATATGAAGATAGGTTGAGAAAGCAGAGAGGCTTCAGAAGGACTTAGACAGATTAGAAGAATGGGCAAAGAAGTGGCAGATGGAATTTATAGTGTAAAAAAGTATATGGTCATACACTTGGGTAGAAGGAATAAAAGTGTAGTCTGCAATATTCAGAAATCAATGGAAAGGCTTGATTAATTCATATGTTCTGGAGATGTCCGAGCCTTGAAACATACTGGAAGGAAGCATTTCAAACTTTTTCTGTACTTTTCAAACTAAATTTTAAACTAAACACTTTGACTGCCTTATTCGATATTGTTGGAGGAAAAGATACTATTTTGGAGTCTGTAATTTTGAATGGTGGAACGAACACACAGTGGGATGGTGCACAGTGAATGGTCTACTTCTCATGTTCACTAGACTTATTTGAACCCCTTGTTGACTTGGATTTAACCCTGATGTGCTGACCCTGATGTGATTTGTATGTTGGTTTCAGGGATGGTGGCCTCAAAAGAGAAAAAGTGAAGAACACATACAAAGAGGAGCAGCAGAAACTCTACAGCAAGATGATAGTGGGGAGCCATAAAGACCGAAGCCGTTCCTGAAATCTCCACCGGAAGACCAAATCCACTGCCAGTCTGGGGGTGTCAACTGACACATCTTTGGCTGTGTTTCTGGCCCACAATAAATTAAAGGGCAAGAGTCTTTCCAAGTACTTTCTTTTCCATCTTATTGAAGAATTTAAACCTTGGCATCATGCAGTGGAAAGAAGTCTGCTGAGATCTGGACTGTGTTTATCAGGAAATAGACATGGAAAATGTCCGTTAACAATGTGTCTGTGACTGGGGTTCAGGTAAAGTAACGAACATGACATAGATGTACCAAGGATGAAAGGGATTGTCCAGCTGGTGTGGGTTATGCCAAGCCCGCTTTGACCAATTGGAACAGTTAGCCATAGCTTTGTGTTTTACCTCACAGGGTTGTGGGAGCATCTCTGTTGAGGAGGGCAGCTCAAAAGAATGAGAACAGGGAAGGAACAGGAGTACTAAACCTTTGAACAACTGAGGTGTGTTGAAGATACCCTCTGATGCATATGTACTCATTGTAGTTTCATTCTGTTTAAAGATCTGTACTTGCATGCCATTTTTTTTCCCTTTAAAAATTGCATAGACCTGTATTTGTCATTGTAATCAGGAAAGGGAAAAATAATACCTCTTCCGCACAGTTGGTCTGGCTACAAGCAGATGTGAAGGAAGCCTTTCTTGTACTTAGTTTACTTCACTCCAACAGAAGACTTGGGGGTGAGGGGGGATCCTCCAGTATAGCAAGGGAGATCTATGTACGTGCATCGATACTGTTCCTTGGTGCTTGTTTTCTTTTCTTAGAAGCTTATCCTGTTGTTCTGTTTCATCATGTAAGGATATTAGCATCTGACTGTATTTTAGAAATGTGCCCTTAAGCAAAAGTTTTCCAATTTCTGCCTGACAGTGATTTTTGACTGTCTCCTTTTCAAAATTTGAAAACTGCCTTGGAATCATCTCATGACCCATGTTTCTCTTAATTGTCTCAATCTGTGAATCAAGCATTAGTATGGTGGGACCTTGGGAGGAATTTGCGTTAAACCATTCAGGTTTGGATAAAACCGTTTACAGATATTTATGTCGGATGTATTAGATGTGTGTGGGTGTGTGCTGTTGGGTTTGTACTTGGTTTCTCTCCCAAAATACTGTGTTGATAGCATACTGCATAGCAGTGGATATGTTCACTGGAAGTTTCTGCTGGTCTCTCCTCCCAGGAATCTTGTGGATATATGGTTCTAAGGTGGCTTCTGTCCTTAACGCATGCAGAACTGCTCTGCTAGTTCTGCTTCAGAATCCTTTGAAACAAACAAGAACCTGAGAGTGGATGTGTCCCGTTGTGGGAGAGTCTAGTGCTTGAATGTTCAAAAATAAGCGATTGCTCATTTAACAAAGATAAAAGTGACTTTTTTCTTGTCCCTCTGGTTTCATCCTCAAATGAAAATAGTTTATATTTTCAAGACATGGGTAGGGAGACTCTTGATAAGCGAGAGGGTGAAAGGTTACTGTGAATAGGCAATGTAGAGTTGAGGTTTCAGTCACATTGGTTGTAACAGTATGAAGTAGTGAAGCAGGGCTGTGGGGTGAGTTATTGCTCTGTTACGTATTTAAATCCATGCATCAGTGGCGGGACTGCCAAGGACCCAGTGGTGAATGTTTAACTTCATTGTGCGATTACTTCCCATGTGGCTTTCGTTAAGTAATGTTGAAAATAGCCGAGTAATGAGCAGATGGTGTGAAGAGCTAATTAACAACATACTCGGCACTGTGGTTAACTGTGTCCCAAGATGCCTGACTGAAGGACCGTTGGGGTACGCACACCATTACTGTGCCATCTCTGGGATGATGTGATGCCGTGTATTGAAGAGGAGACTGGGTGACTTGCTGAAAAATGAGACAAGCACGTGGCTAAATTTGGAATATAGTTAGTGAGGGCAACTGTTTCCAGATCGCCCAAATGTTGTCTCGGACTGATTCCCGCTTTGCTACCTGGATCCTTCCAAAATACCTCAATGTTTTGGTGTTCTATCTCAATTTTACCTTCCTCCTGCCCACCACCACCATTTTTTCTGTAATAGCTCATAACTCACTGATCAATAAAATGGGATCATTGGTAATGAGGTTTGTTTCTAATCCAAGTTTCATAAACAACATGGTAATTGCCTTGGAACTAGGAAGCTGTCATCTTCAAAGCAGGAAAGCAGTGAATTACTAAAAAAAAGTTAGACAAAATGTAGACAATGTATGATGGGGAAATCAGTATAGATGTGGAACTCAAAAGTTCAGACCTGTCAAGTTGCATTACAATTCTGGGCAGTGTTCTGGTAATTCTGATTTTATTTCTATAGATATTCATTCATTTAGCAAATAGATGATACTTTAAATTAGATTTCAACAGCCAAACTTATTTCACATGCTAAAGCCACGAATCCTGTTGTAGCTACAGAAGAGGAGTACCCCATTTGTCATTTGCCCAGTTAGTTTCTGATCATGTCTGGGTTTTTAACCCCCTGCCCCTGGTTCTGAATTTTATGAGTCCATTTGTACTGAGTTAAGGAACAGAGCTAGTTTAAGCAACTACCAGTGTGACACAGCATCCATAGCTAAAAAGATGTGAATATAATTGTTGTTAAATGAAAAGTAACATTAATTGATGAAATGGTATTGTTGACAACAGTGGAATTGAATCCAGAATCATTTAGCTGGTGTCCTGAGGAGACTGTAAGGTAATGAAGGTCCACTGATTTTTGTCCTTAACACCTTCTGATGTATAAATACTGAGTGCATACAAATTTAAAAACAAGTTCATCAGTGACATTTGTAATAAAGGGAACTGCTGATTCTTAAACTTTAGAATTAAGCTGATGGGTGAAGGAGGCATAAGAAAGTATTGATTTACAGACTCTTTAAAAGATAATTGTAATGTGGGATGAAAAATATTTTTTACTTTGAACTGCACCTTGCTTAAGAAATGTTCTGTGCGTTTATGATTTCTTTACCTGTTTCTACCTAAAGTGAAAGTTCAAACTGGTAAAGGAAGATAATAAGCCCCTGAGGATGCACATTTGGGTGACTTCTCATTACTCATGGAATGACTCCATGATCTTTGTTTTATATTAAGTTTAGAACGTAGAAACATTTGCACCATCAGTCTGGTCAAATCTGCTATATAATCCACACAGTCAACAGATACTGCAAGTATTGTTAGAAAGAAGAAGAGCGTTTTATCTGTATGACTCTTGTATACTCCTGCTGCTCTTTATGTGGCTGTATTTATCAGAATAGGCTGCCTAAGACTCTTTCACAGTGCTGTATTTGTCAAGTGGAGTGGAGAGCAGGTTTGTAAATTTGGCGGGGACGAAGGATGTTGGGAGTGGCAAGGGTGGAGTACCGCGGGAGGGGTGAGGGACAGGTGGCAGAGAAGGAGTGCCAGGGACACAGGGACGACTTTGGGGCTGACTCACTCTGGCAAGGTCATTTGATCAGTATAGAATGTCTCCCTGGGCTTCCGGCTCCCTTCCCACTTTCCAAACCGTGATTCCCCTCTCCCTGTCCCCTTCCCACTCTCAGTCCACAACAGAGACCCAAATCAGAACTGGCTTATCATCACTCACATCTGTCATGAAATTTGTTTTTTTTTGCAGTATAATAATAAAAAAGTAATAAATATTGAGAGCATGAGTTGTAGTCTACTAGAAAATGGGTCCAATGGTGGTGGAATCAATGAGTAGGATCATAGAATATTACAGAGCAGAAACAGACCCTTTGGCCCATTTATGCAATACATAAAATTACTGCAGTACTGTGCAAAAGTTTTAGATATATATATGCCCAACACTTTTGCACAGGAGTGTACATGCTAAATCCAAAATACAATTGCACATTGTACAGAGTTCTGAGATTCTCTTCTATGAACTGTAGAAGCAACAAATTATGCACATGTTCTACTCCATTTTTGATGGTGATTGAGGGAAGCTAACTCAGGACTAGAGTTCGTTTTCTGAAAGGAATGAAGGCAGGACCGCTTTCAATGCAAAGGACATGACATCAAAAACTATGACAAACTTCAGTAGATGTGTGGTGGAGAGGGTATTGACTGGCTGCATCACATCCTGGTATGGAAACACCAGTGCCCTTGAATGGAAAACCCTCCAGGAAGTAGTGGATACAGCCCAGTCCATCACGGGTAAAGCCCTGCCAACCATCGAGCACATCTACCCAAAGCATTGTTGCAGGAAAGCAGCATCCATCATCAGAGACCCTCACCACCCAGGACATGATCTCTTCTCACCACAGCCATCACAAAGAAGGTAGAGGAGCCTCAGGACTCGCACCTCCTGGTTTGTGAACAGTTATTACCCCTCAGCCATCAGGCTCTTGTACCAGAGGGGATAGCTTCACTCAACTTCATTTGTCCCATCACTGAACTGTTTCCACAACTTATGGACTCACATTCAAGGACTCGTCATCTCATGGTCTTGACACCTGTTGCTTATTTATTTACCATCATTAATTCTTTCTCTTATTGATTTGGCCACAGTTTGCTGCCTCAGAGATCATGGGACCACAGGCTCCATTATACAGTCCTCTTTTCCCTATCCATCTGGGTACAAGGTGTCACAGCTGAAGTGTTGACGAAGCAGATTAATCTAGAACATAGAGTTGTCAGCCTGAAACATCAGCTGTTCATTCCTGTCATAGATGCTGCCTGACCTGCTGAGTTCCTCCTGTGTGCGCGTGTGTGTGAGAGAGACTTTGGATTTCCAGCATCTGCCGAATCTCTTGATTTTATGATCTATAACTTCTTTCACGCAAGCTATGGCCAGCTGAGTCTTAAGCCCAACTGGAATAAAGGCAAAGTGCAGGAAGCTGCTCTGTTAAAGGTGTATTGGTGTGGAGTTCCAAAC
>JAUOBT010000001.1:29596161-29607269 GCA_032362145.1 Hypanus berthalutzae | reverse complement strand
CCTCCATGACAGGTATATTATTCTTTGGTAAGGAAACAAGAAATAGTGCACAGTACACCAGGCACAGCCTCACCAAGTCCCTACATAATTACACTAAGCATCCCTCGCTCTCGTTTATGCTCTTCTTCCTTCAGTTACCTTTTAGGAGATGACTTCATAAAAACTTTATCACCAAGACAACTGTGACCTCACTAGATCAGAGACAGTAACTTTGTCCTAAGCAATCCCTGTAATCTTTCCTCAAAGTTCGAAGTAATTTATTGTCCAAGTCTGTATATTGTCACCATTTACTACGCTAAGATTCATTTTCTTACAGGCATTCATGGTAGAACAAAGAAGTGCAATAGAATCACTGAAAAACTATACGCAAAGACTGACTAACAGCCAATGTGCAAAAGAAAACAGAACAGCAAATACTAACTAAATAAATAAATAATATAACATAAAATAAAATAAATAATACTTAGAAATAGTGGACAGGACTTGTTGTTCACATACCAAACATAGATTTCCCTCCAAGATTTTTCTTCTGGGTTTTGTCATGAGGAGAGATCACCAGGCGAACAGAGGAAAAAATTCAAGGATGTACTTAAAGGAAAGCAACAGCTTCACTGCTTCCTGAGAATCTCTGTTCCATGACGGTTCAGAGTGGAAACGGAAGCGTTCAGGGTGACAGGAGAACTGTGCCAGACTCACGGAAGTACTGTAACTAGCCACTTCCCACTCCTTCTCCTGCCTCATCTGTTGGAAGAGTCTATTGTCCCCACCTCATCAAAATTCAAAGTAAATTTATTATCAAAGTACCTATGTGTCACCATATACAGCCCTGAGATTTGTTTTCTTGTAGACATTCACAGCAGGACAAAGAAATACAATAGAATCAATAGAAAAGCATAAACAACTAGTGTGCAAAAGAAGATAAACTCTGTAAATCCAATAATAAGTAAACACATCTACTTAATATGAACCTGCTTTCTCTCTTTCCCAATTCTGATGAAGGATCCTGCTGTTGCCTGTAAGGAGCTATACATTCTCCCCTTGGCCATGTGGATTTCCTCCCACAGTCCAAAGACATACCAGTTGGTAGGTTACTTGGCCATTGTAAATTGTCCCATGATTAGGCTCAGATTAAACCGGGGGATTGGTGGGTGCCGAAGCTCAAAGGGCCAGAAGGGCTGCATCTCAATCAATCAATCAGTCTTCAACCTGAAACGCTAACTTTGGTTTTCTCACCACTGAGCCACTGAATGTTTACAGTTTTTTTTAATTTCAGATTTCCAGGATCAATGAATTTGGATTATTCTTGCTCTTGTATTCAAATTGTATTCTAATAAACTCCAACAAGTTCTCACCATTCAGATAATGGATTGCATTTTCATTTCCCTGCCAAAATGGACAATTTAACACCTTCCCACATTATTCTCTATTTGCCTCAGTTTTGCCAACACGTTTAACCTATCCACACCTTCTTCTAATCTCCTCGGGTCCTCTTCAGAGCTTACTTTCCGATGGCTATTTCTGCCATCACAAATTAGCAACCATCTCTTTGGCACTTCATCCAAGTCATTTGTATCATTTGTAAAAGGTTGAGGCTCCACACCGACCCATGTGTGATGCCACTTGTTTCATCTTGTCAAATAAAGACCCTTTTCTGCCTTCTGTTTGCCAGCCAGTCTTCCAACAGTTCCAATATGCTTCCCTCCTACACTGTGAGCCTCTATTTTTAACAAGAGCCTTTGATGTGGCATCTTATCAAATTCCAAATTCCTGTAACAGGCTGAACTGAGCTGGCTGTGACCAACTGTTCAAGAGGGAACCACAATTTTGAGTTTATTGTCACGGACAGGGTTACATACACAGGGTATAAAGGCAATGAAAACAATCTTTTGCAGGAGCAGAGTGCATTCCAAACGTGACAAACATGAATTCACATAAACTTACATCAAATTGTCCATTATAACACTGGTGCAACTTGAGAAGGTTTTTCATGTCATAGTCTCAGATAAGAGTACAGCACAGAAACTGGCCCTTCAGCCCATCTAGTCTATACCAAACCTTTTAGATTGCCTAATCCCATTGACCTGCATTGAGACAATAGCTCTCCATACCCCTACCATCCATGTACCTTTCCAAACTTCTCTTATATGTTGAAATCGAGCTCACTTGTGCCTGCAGCTCGTGCCACACTCTTATGATTTTCTGAAGAAGTTTCCCCTCGAGTTCCTCTTAAACTTTTCACTTTTCATTCTTAATCCTTGACCGCTAGTTGTAGTCCCATCCAACCTCAGTGGAAAAATGCCTGCTTGCTTGTACTCTGTCTGTACCACTCATACTTTTGTATACCTCTAGCAGGTTTGTTTGTGAAACTGTAGAAGTGGAGAAGAAGCTGTTCTTGAACCCTGAGATTAATTTTGGTAAGCATTTTTATGAGGGACAGAAATAGGGGGAATGCTTGCAGGCTCTTTCCCCTCAGGTTGGGTAAGATGGGAATCAGAGGTCATAGGTTAAAGTTGAAAGGTGAAATATTTGAGGGGAATGTGAGGGGGAACTTCTTCACTCAGAGGCTGATGTGAGTGTTGGATGAGCTGCCAGTGAAAGTGGTAGATGTGGGTTTAGTTACAACATGTAAAGAAGTTTGGATGGGAGGAGTATGGAGGGCTATGGTCTGGGTGTGGGTGGAAGCCAATTGACCAATTGTAATTATCTTGACTCAAGTTTCATCTCATTTTCAAGCTCATGTTAACTGATGTGCAGGAGTTAAATGGCTAGAGCAATTTACTTGAAAGCAAAGCCATTTATGTTACAAGATTGAGATCATCTAGGTCTCTAAGTTTCACCTGTTGATTTTTACTGATTTGAATTATCTCCAAATGCAGGTACTTTCAGTCCTGAAACCCAGCGGGATCAGTGTAATCGGTGCAATGGCAATGGTCAGGAACAGTGTTGGATCGGGTATGTGATCAAGCAGGCTATTTGTAGCATTACTGCTCTATGCATATTTGCTTAAGTGGTGTTGCTTGGATGAAGTTCTGATTAATCAAGGTTGAATCGGAGCCAGAAATAGAAACTCTTTTCTATTTGTCCCAAAATCCTACTAAATTTTTGGATGGTGCATATATTTTCAGAGACAGATGTTACTGTTAAATTTGTCTGTAATGTACATGTAATTTAATTGAACCTGTGGTGTTCACTTGTGTAGATTGCTATGTGGCTGATGAGATCATCACATCTCGGGCAAAGAGGAGAATTCGGGTGGGAAATACAGATGCTGAAGGCCGGATGGCAATGCTGGATCTGCTGTGCCACATGAAGGAAAAGGTGTGTGAAGGGAACCTGCTTGAATTCCAAATCCATCTGTCCACAGGGTTAACTCAAAATAAATTCTGCTCCCTCCTGTTCTGTTTTCTTATTTTGAAAGAATGTCAACTGGTAATAGCTGTTGTGATTGTTGGATATTGAAGCTAGAGCAGGAAGATACAAAGTTTCTTTTTAAAAAAAGCAGATATTCTGAAGGAAATCTATTTCTCCTCAATCCATGCAATCTTTTATACCCTTTAAACGCAGAATAGTAAGTTTCAATGACTGTTCTCACCACCTTAACTGACATGTTGAATATATTTAGGAACTTAGCAAAATTACTCTACATATTTACAATGGTTGAACATCCCACATAGAACTCCTCTGAATATTGAAATACTGGTGGCTGTCTGAAAGCTCCTTAGCACGACCTCCAGACTTCCAAAGTAAACTTCTGTTAGTGTTGAGAAATAGCTCCCTGAATATACAACTCACTAAAATATTAATCATCCTGAGGGAGGAAAGAGTGGAGACTGGCTATGAGCTGAAGTGCTCAGACCCAGCAGCTGGCCGAGAGACCATCGCCTACCCTGAGAAGGTAGGATGCCTGGCTTCATTGGCTCATTGACGACAAGGTTACTCCGTGATATGACAGTGATATCACTCCGTGATATGATGGAATTTGGGGGACCAACTATAACCCCATTGTAAGCTGCAGGGAGATGTCCTGGGGCTGAGGGAGCGAAACAGCAATGAATAGTCGTTCCTGGCCAATGACCCTGCAGATGACCTAAGGGCACTGTTGGAGGCATGGTGAGCAGGAAACATCTTCCACTGACTACAGACATGTCCTGAACTGTGCATTAAATGGCACAGATTCACCTTTAATAATGCTAATGCCTGATCTCATCCTGAAGTTTTCCATGATCACCTATTAACACTACAACAGGCATTGTCTTCTGTGCAGTTTCAATGGTACAGAATCAGTAATACACCCAATGATTGGTTTTGATGCCTTTAAAATGTCAGTTGAAGTTAAATTATTAGCAGGTTTAATTGGTTCTCATTTTAATATCTGCCATCTACAATTTCCTAACTCCAGAATAATCACTGAAGAGTGTGAGATGTAGAAATGTATGGAGCTCATTTATGATGGGAGCACCTTCTGTTGAAGTTTGTACGTTAATTGAAACACAAGGTCCTGAGGGTTTTTGACAAGATGGCTGAGTTGAAAATGTTTACTCTTATGCATGAATCTAGATGTGAGGGGATTGTTTCTGTTTAACAAATCTTTTCTGCATCTGATGGTTTGAATTGAAGCCATTGATCTTACTCCTCTTGATAAATTCTTACTGACATTTCATTTAGGATATCTGAAAGGCTGAATAGCATTTTGCCTGTATGAGTATGGTTTGAGCATTACCTGTTACGTTTCAAAAATTAATCATCGCAGTTTCCACTTTGCAGGCTCTTGACAACTATGATCCTAACCACTGTGAATTGTTCACGATCGCCACGTTGACTGGCCATGCTATTCGAGCTGTTGGTCCCAACTATTCTGTAAGTTCAATCTATTTTGTATGACATGAACAGATCTTGCGGATGCTTGCAGTGCACCACATTATGTCAGCTAGTTTTAAGTCCAGTTCCATTGTAGAATATTGAATGAACGACAATTTCTAGTTAAAGTTTTTTGTTTGTTTGCAGAAAATGCAACCTTATTTCATTGTTTAGGCGCAGTTAGCCTGATAAATGTGTTACTGTTGAGTGTTAAACATACTTAAAGCAGGCACATCTGTACTGATGCTGAGCCTTTAGATTGGTTCAGGTTTTTTTTATTGAGACTTAGAGCTATTGTCCTGTCTGGCCAACAGAATTATAAACAAATTATTGTACTCTCATTGGAAAAGCCGAAATATCAGTATCCTGGCTATATTTTATCACTAACTACTGCACAGTAATTGAAATTCATTTCAACTCTATTTTTGTGGGATTTTTCTGTACAAATTGACAGCAGTGATTCATCTGAGAGCTGGTTTATGACGACATAAAGCAATATAAACAAAGCCTTAGATTTTTGTAAATTGCATTAAACCTGAACAGTTGCTATCTTTCTTTAAAGTGACTGCAAAATTGGGCTTACTGCAATGCAGTGTTGAAGTTTGGAAACTGTATGTTGCCCACTCGATCTTGCATGCATTAAACCACAAATACTTTTGCTGCAGATAATCATGGAGAATGGCCCTGCACGTTGTGCCAGAACTGCTCAGGAGATTCAAGAGGGTAAGAAGAATTTCTGCCTCTACTTATCTTGCTGGCATTTTCAAATTTATATCACCTAATGTTACAGGCACTCAACATGGTAGAAATCTATTTCACTAATAGCTTCATACCAATTCAAAGGATAAATTGATTACTTGTGCAGATTTTGCATTAACTTTAACAAATATTTGTTTGGAATATGTAGTTAATTGCCAGGGAAACTTTTGTCTTCTGGAGAAGGGTAGGAATAACCATTGTTGAAGTTGACAGTGGCACAGCAAGAGGTTACTGCCTGAGCCCCAGGAACTTGCGCTCAACCCTGACCTCTGTGCAACTTCTGTACATTTCTTCCTGTGACCCCATAGGTTTCCTCTAGCTGCTGTAGTTTTCTCTCACATCCCAAGTGATGTACAGGTCACCAGGTTAATTGGTCACCCCAAATTGTCCTAGTGTGTAGATGAGTGATGAAATCTGGGGGAGTTGATGGCAAAGTAGGGAGAATGAAATGGGATTTGTTTAGGATAAGTGTTATTGATTACTTGATGGTAAGCAGGGACTGATTGAGTTGAACGGCCTGTTTCCATGCCTTATGACTGAATTTTATTAACGTTATATTGCATAATGTTGCAATGTTATTACTACACAAGCTGAACATTTTACTGTTGTCTTCCTGTCAGCTGGTGATAAACTGGGAGATCCTTTTGAAATCTCCACCATCCGACGTGATGATTATGATTTCCATAAAGGAAAGTCAGAATATGAAGATATTTTGCAGTGTAACAACCTGCCATCCAGTGCCACAGCCCGTGGACACCAGTCTCCTGCAGCTTTCCTGATCATGGCTTCTGGTCTAGATAAGGTGATGCTGGACTTCTGAGTATGTGCTTTAGAAGTGTAGCCATTTACTGTGAATTCTACAGTCTTTAACTTGGTTGTGTATAACCATACATTCTTGTAATTTAATTATTAGTAATTCCTGTCGCTGCATGGGTAGATGTTAGTGTCAAGTTGTCAGACCAGAGGACAAGTGTCTTGTGATATTCACCCAAGTGTCAGTATTACTGATTTCACCTGGTTGGACAGGGCACAATTTCCACACTTGCCGATGATGTGGCATTCAGAGGTGCATTAACCATGAGGGGGATTGTATAAACCTTGAAGGAAATGTTGTAAAAGCTGGTAGAATGGCAGAAAGCTAGCAAATGAAATGCAGTGTAATGACTTTTGGTTGGAAGAATGTGAAAATCAATTTGAAGTTCAGACACAGACCTGGGATGACTTTGGAGGTGTGGGTGAGAGTGTATGGTCCACTTAAAAATATCATCTGCTTGAGGAAGTGTTTTTTTACTTTTAGTTGTAATAACAATATGTGTAGAATTCTGGGTTTGATGAATAAAGTAGGAGTGCAAAGACAAGGAGGTTAGGTAAAGCACTTTGGCCAGAAGTGAAACATTATTCGATTATAGTTGTTGCAAGTTTGGAATTATGAAAAATCAGGAGAGGATGCAGAAGAAATTTACCAGAATGATTCCAGAGAAGAGGAGCTTTCATTCTGGGGGAGAGGGATATTCAAAATCAGTAAGGATATAGACAAGCTATATAGAAATTGTTTCCACTGGCAAAGTGGCCAAGAGCTAGGAGACTGAAAATCAATTGACAAAAGAAAGATGAGAATTCTCCTCAAGCCGTGTGTTATTGGTCTCAGGATTACACTGTCAGGAAGTGGGGGCAGATTCAATCAGCATTCTAAAGAAAGTTCAATAAACGTTTGAGCAAGAACAATTTGGGGCTCTGGAACGGAAAGGAGGTGGGTGTTTGGGACTAAGTTGGTGCACTCCTGTGTAGAACTTGTGGAGAAAGTGGCCACCCATGTAAAATTTCCGACCAGAATAAATTAAATATGGTGCTTTCATTATACCATCGTTACTAGTATCAGGGAGGTGGTGCAGGAGCCTCTCACTCAATGATTAGAAACAGCTTCTCATCTGAACAGACCATGAGCACTTCACATTATTTCTCTTACACATTATTTATTTTGTAACCTATTAGTAATATTGTCTTTGTACTGTGCTGATGCCACAAAACAAGTTTAACATCATAGGAGGCAATGATAATAAACCTGATTCTGAACCCCATGAAGTTCTCAGGGCACTGACAGCTTGTTAGTCCCAGTCCATGGATTGTGTCAGTTATTAGTTATGAGAGGAAAACCAGAGCTGACAACAACTCTGATGAACTGATACAAAGGTTAATTGCTTGGTTATGCTGGCGTCCTACAATTACTTTGTTTTTTGGATATGCAGGATTTGAAAAATTTTATTATTATTCCAAGGTTGATGGAGATTCTTTACAATTATCAGGTCTACTGTAACACCATTTATACTAAATTAGTTCTTTTCTTACAGCATGGAATCGATTCTGAAAAGCCCCTTCGCTACTCCCACATTGACATCGCTGGATCTTCTGGTCCATTTCCTGGGATACCAACTGGATCACCAGTGGTTGCCCTGGCAGCGAAATACATCCTACCTCGTGTTTTCCCTGATCAGTATTCGGGGAGCTCCCCAGGAAGTGTAATCACAGGAGCTCCAGGGAAATAGTCAACCCACATTATTGATTCGAAAGGAAACTTGATGTTAATTACATTTCTGTGGGTTGGTAGTTAGTTCAACTTTTTAGAATAGTCTACAGCTATAAGTAATCCAAACTTTTCTCAGGTTGGGTAATCAATGAATGTACTTTGTATCTGTATGGGATTTTTAATGGCTTTGTCTTGTGCAATCAACTATTTCAAATTTTTTTGCTGAGGATAATCCATCAGTTGCAGAGCTAATCAGTCACAACAGCAAATTGTAAGAGGCTTTTGGGTGTTTGGCAGGAACTTTTTTGAAGGCTATTTTTAAGTATAATTTCAATAACTATGCACATTTAACATCCAAGTTAGACCTTTACATATTTCCAATAGTATTCATTTGCCTTTGTAACTATAATCTTGACAAATTTTTGAGCCAATTGAGATTACATTTTTAAAGCTGATGTTCTGGTGTTAGCTGAGCATTACTGCACTAACATAGGATTGAAAGGTGAGTTTAGGATTGTGTATTGATAGTCTACCATTCATTGAACATAAAACAGTACAGACTCATTGTGCCAACCTTCAAACCTGTCCTCAATCAATTTAGCCCTTCCCTCCTTCATTGCCCACAACCCTCCATTCTTCTTTTACCCACATGCCTGTCTAAAATTCTCTTAAATGTCCCTAACACATCAGCCTTAATCACCAACCCCAGTTGTACTTTCCAGATGCTTAACACTTTTTTAAAAAAAAAACTACTTCTTGCATCACCCCTAATCCTTCCTCCAATCACGCTAAAAGTATGTCCTCTGTTATTAGCCAAGAGCATTGGCTGTCCGGATAAGATATACCTCTTATAAACAATGCACCTCGATCAAGTCACCTCACATCCTCCTTTTGCAGCAAAGAGAAAAGCCCTTGCTTGCTCAACCTTTCCTCGTAAGCCCCGAGGTGATTGTGAATAGGCTTTTTCACAGTGCCTCCACACTAGAATAGTACATCTTTCCATTAATACAATGGCTGTCAGAAAAGTCTGTGCAGCCGTGGCAGCAAAATACTGTTTGGGATCTGAAGCGTTAGGTTACATTACTAATCTTAACTGCTCAAGGTAGAGGCCCATCTTAAATTGGGGGGCTGCTTTGTCAAGCACTTCCCCTCTTTTCACCAAAAGCGGGACTTCTCAAAGACCAAACTTTCTAATTCCAATTCCCATTCCGACACGTCAGTCTGTAGCCTCTTCTATAGCCACAAATAAAGCCACCGTCAAAAGTTCAAAGTACTTTTATTATCAAAGTATGTATACATTATACAACCTTGAGTTGCATCTCCTTTCTACAAGGCAGCCGCAAAACAAATCTCTAAAGAACCCATTTAAAATAAAACGACCATCAAGCACCCACTGCGCAGAGAGAAAAAAAACTGTGAACAATATAAGTAAGCAAATGGCTTACAAAAGTCACAAAGCCGGACCTCGCCACAGCCTTAGCTCATCGCAGAGCTGAGTAACCGTTGTAAGACCACAGACACGAAGCCAGGCGTCATTGCAGCCGGAGCAGGCCACAGCTTCAGCTCAGCGAGGGGCTGAGTAAATGCCGCAGAGCAGAGAGCAGAACTGGCGGTTGCCTCACCTCCCGACCTTTTCAATCCGGCCCAGTGTCCAACATGGAGTCAGTACTTGCTCCGGGGCCTGAACCTCACTGCCCTGATTCAGCCTGTACCTGACCTGGAACTTGAATTGATCAGACGTTGGGAATTTCCGTGCTCTCGGCGATGCCACAGCTCTGCCTTTGCTTATCTTGACCATGCCTTCCCTGTACCTCTGGCACCACTCGCCTCTGCTTTCCTCGACCGTTTCTCACCTGTGCCACTGCTCTTCACTCCATTGTTAGCATTGATTGTTGTTAGTAAAGTGTTCTCATAAGGCATTTAGTAGTTTTTTATTTTTGCTGCCGAAAAGTCGTCGCTGGGCATCACCAACAGGGTTGGAGGAGCAACCGTTTAAATTTCAATTGGGTAGCCTCCAACCTGATAGCATCAATATTGATTTCTCCTTCAGGTTTAAAAAAAATCCCTCCCCTCCCATCTTCTATTCCCCACCTTCTATCAATCCTTCTTCCTCTCACCCCACCTTTTTATCTTGTCATCTTCCTCCTTCCTTTCCGGGCCTAAAGAAGGGTGGTTTATTTCCTACATGCTGCATGACCTGCTGAGTTCTCCAGCCTTTTGTGTTCAGTAGATGTCAAGTTGTTTCATTAACTACAGTTTTAAAAGAGCAACTTCAGTCAAAATAGAGACATGGATCTCTTAACACATCGGACAACCAGGATTAAAACAATCACTATTGTGTTAAACCAGGAGAAAATCTGAAAGTATGAAGATCAATGCTTGATGATGGTTCAGTGAACAGTGATCTTACTGTAATCAAACACTGAAACAGCAAGAAGATGGCTGTTGAAAGCTCCTTAGTGAAGGAGTTTAACTGAGGGAAGCATTTTCTCCTCTTAGATGACGTTGCAATTTCATAACCTTGCTCCTCTTCTCATTGTGATTTATTTGGATTTTGAGTGGGGTAGTAAAGAATGTGCTATGTTTCCTGTGCCAATTTAATCATTTGTGATGTTAGCTCTCCATCTCTAACCCAGAATAAGATTGTATGTGTGATATGGTAACTGAAACTATCCAATTAAAACTTCTGATCGACTAATAATGGCTTAGGGAAGATTTTGTTTTTCTGGAGAATTCCAAAGATTCACTACTCCATGAAGAAATTCAAGTCATCACTTTTATTGTCATTTTGACCATAACTGCTGGTACAGTACATAGTAAAAATGAGACAATGTTTTTCAGGACCACGGTGTTACATGACACAGTACAAAAACTAGACTGAACTACGTAAAAAAAAAAACAACACAGAGAAAGCTACACTAGACTACAGACCTACACAGGACTGCATAAAGTGCACAAAAACAGTGCA
>JAUOBT010000001.1:29089906-29100710 GCA_032362145.1 Hypanus berthalutzae | reverse complement strand
AAGTATTAGCATTATTGATTTCCATATATGTAAGTTTACAGAAATACAGACTGTACCAGATAACCCTTTACATGCCCATTCCCTACTCTAAAGCCAATACGTATCAATTTAGCTGCTTTTGTGTTCTTGATTACTTCACTCTTTGTAAGTCTGGCTGCAAAGCAATGAATATTCAAACCAACAAGAAGTAGAAAAAGAAAAATAATGTGCTAATGTATTTATTGAAATATGGAGTTTGATATGGGCGGGAGGGGGAAGTCAGAATAAAGTATGGAAATAATTTAAAACACTCCTAATTTAAATAACGCAGCTGCAGTTTTCCAGATTGTTTTGAGGGAACGTGCTTAATATTTCAGATGTGTGCTCTTATAGGGAGTCAATTTGTGCCAAGTTCTGAATTATACATAGGATGGTTTTGAGTTTTATGAAATTTAATGTTTGTTTCTTTCAGTGAGTTGGTTACTCATGTTGTGTCAGAGAATAACACTGGCAACGAGGTGTTGGAATTGCTGGAGAAACAGAATGGAATTCGCAGAACTGGATTCAATGCAGCCTTGGTAGAGATTACATGGTTTACTGAGAGTATGGGCGCGGGTAGACCGCAGGAAGTGGAAAGTCGCCATCAACTACAGGTATTAATGGAAAACTTTTAAGAGAACACTTGATAAATGCAGGCAGTTTTGTAGTTGATAAAGAATGTATGTAAGAATTGCACCACTTATTGTGGTATTTTGTTAAATATAACTGAGAGGTTTGATTCCTGATTCTTTATATGTTAGCTGCCATCACTTAGTTCATCCCTAACAGCTGGACAACCTGGGGCTCTGTGGTGCTGATTCTCTGAGGAAACAAATATGGTTAGAAGACCATCAACTGAATGAAAGGCCCAGAAGTCTGTCTACTAGTCTTCCTACTACAAGAGCTGTACACTGTGGAATGGCAAACTCCAGCGTTCAGGAATGGGTGCAGCTGGACACATTCGAGTGAGGCGCAACCGACACATAGGATCTATGGGGAAAGGTTTCCAGCCTTCTGCTCATCATTTTATAATGTGATGCTGAAATGTTCCGCACACTTGACAAAATTGGACCTGACCCCTGGTCCTGATTCCTTATCTATGATTCCTGCAGCAAAGCGTTCATGATAAATAATAGGAAGGAGGCTGGCTTTGATTGTTTTCTCCCTTGGTGTTACAGGTCATTGCCACTCCTCGTGGATCCATAACTGGTGCTTCTAGCAAAGGAAAGGATAGAACTAAATATCTTAGAGTTATGTTCCTCCATTTATTCAGAATAAGTGAAGTTGTCGAAGCTCATATAATGACTGATAAGCATCTGAGGCATTCCCAGGAAATGTTTACCTCACTATGTCTCCATCAATGGATCATGTTAGGGATATCAGGATCTAATTTTACTTTTCTGTTTTTATTTATACCCTGGAAGTGGACATTGCTGGTTAAAACAATGCTTGTTTGTTTGTTTATTTAGTGATGCAGCTTGGAGTAGGCCATTCAGGCCCCATGAGCCACTCCACTTAGTCATGAGACAATCTACAATGACCAGTTAACTTGCCCGCTACGTCTTTGGACTGGAGCATGCGGGGAGAACATGCTGAGACTTCTTTCAGAACGGTGCTGGAATTGAACTCCGAACACTGGAGCTGTAATAGTGTCGCGCTAACCGCGATGCTGCAATGGCACCCAATATAACAATATTTAACAACAATGTTGAATTCCTCTTTGTAATGTGTTTAAGATGCTGATCTACTTCATCAAATACTTGCAGTGCTGTGGCAAAGGTATTTGTCTTACTGTTTTTGTTTTACACGGAGTGTTCAGGATTTTGACACATCCTTTGGGAAGAGGACCACTCGGTAACACCTTCATAACTGGACATACTTGAAGATCTACAGTTCCTTCTGTGCCAGTCTGTATGACAGGAAGGTCATGGACAGCGCAGCCTCCTACGACTTCCTATCCTCTATTTGGAGTTTTTAGATGGGAAAATCTTGACTAGGCGGTGTACCTGGAAGAGCTGATAGACTCCTTCCATTCCCTTGTGACAAATAAAACTCCCAAAAGTGACAACTTACTGGCCAAGGTATATTTGGGTCTATGGAACTGACGGACCCCAGACTTGCTAGAAATGAACCATGCAATGGATCTATCTGGCAGCGTCAGAATCCATGAGAATGAGCATTATCACACTCATCTATGAAGGCTTCCGAGTTTGAATCCAAGTCGGGCCACCCCCAAGCACGCTTTCCATCCGTGCCAGGTTGAGCGTCAAGCTAGCCACTTGGCCTCGTTTTTTAAAAAAAACCATCAACAAGGGTCGAGTCAGGAACGTTCATATCGTGACCCCAGTTAATAGTAAAGGAGACCAATCCTGACACCACACGCCAGACAAGAATGGCTGACTGTCTGGTGCGATACGCTAAAAAAAATACAAAAAATCTATAAACAGAAGGAGGAGAAGACAAACATCTAGAAGTGGAGACCCTGTTGAATGTGCCTTACAAGACCCTTTTCAAGGACATTGCTAATCGGATCATTTGTTCTGAAACAGGTGATCTATACAGACAAAGCCTGTTTGCGTATTGGCTGGAAATTCTCTGACATCCTTGTACAGTATTGCTAAACGATGCAATAGCCAATATGTAGGAGGACAGGGGAGGAGCAGACATTTGTTGGTGAGCTTTAACTACAGGAAAACCTTTGACAGAATATTGCACACATATGTGATGGATAGGCTTTTCAAAATGGACTTTGTGAAAGGAATTAGGGATCCAACTGCTCGAGGTACTGCAGATGCTGGTAGTGTAGAATGGTGGGAAACATGGCTTCCCCTCAAACCTGGAAACCAGCAGGCTTGCCCACTCTTCTGTCTTGTTTGTTATATTGAGCCTTTTGCAGGAGGAGGAGTAGGGGCACTCAGATTAAACCTTCCAAAATCTGGATGACATCTGCAACTTGATCAGCATCTACAACCAGTTTTAACTGGCTTCTTGCCAGAGTCAATGTAGCAAGAATGAGGACCTGTTCTGTGGTAACTGGCCCACCTCTGTTTACTTCATCACCTAATGTGACTATCTGAAGGTGCTCGAAATTTGGTTTGGAGTACTGGACGTGTAGCAAGAATTAGCTGGATTGCCAAGGTAAAACAAAACTTGTCCCCCTCAATGGGTGAGATCCTGGCAGTCAGCTGCACAGTGCTGCTGAGGATGGGCACGTTTGTGGCCCATCTTCATCACCTCTGCTGCGACAGTCACCTGGGACATCTTCTGTTTTATGTGGAGATCCAGGTTAGTGTGTCCATGATGCACAAGTCTTGAGAAAAAGTGGATAAAAACATCCAGAAAAGCCCCTATCCTGATGTGTGGCTGCTTCAGGCTGTGCATGGTGACATTTGATGTCTGGGTATTTTTGTTTCTGTTTGTCCCTGGTGTTATGAAGTGTGGACCTGGCCTCGTTGCTGTACTCTGTGGAGTAGTGGTTACTGCATTGCTTTACAGCAGCAGTGACTGGGGTTCAATTCCCACCAATGTCTTTGAGGAGTTTATACATTCTCCCTGTGACTGTGTCCATAAGTGCTCCAGTTTCCTCTCAAGTTCCAAAGATGGAACTTTGGTTAATCTACATTGGTTAATAGATTAATTGGTCAAATCAGTGTAATGGAATGGCACAGGCTTGCTGGGCCAGCAGGGCCAGTTAAGGATGGCATCTCTCTTTTAACAAAAAAACATATTTTATTCAGATATATCTGGCTGTACATTTTGTCCTTCATAGAAATGTTTCTGCAGAAAAATACTTTTGACTACAAGTCCATCAGACTTGGTCAGCGGGGTATGTATTACAGGCACAGCAGGAGAAAGACACAATAGATCCTGTTTTCCAAGCAGACTGCCAATTTGTTTGACAGAACTTCCCAACAAGGCCCCTGCTGGCTGGCAGTGAGAGCTACCTCTCCGCTCCCCCAAGTAATGAAAGTAAGCATGGCATATGCCTTCAGTATCACCCTATCAACTGTGCATGTACTCTAGGGAGTGGCTGCACACCAGGACCCCAAAACTCCGGGTTCATCAGCATTGTGTGTGTACTCTCCCATTACGCTGGATCTCCCAAGGTGCAGCCCCTCACACTTCCCTGGATTAAACTCTATCTTCTGCTCTCTGCCCATATCTGCAACTGATTTGTATTCTGTTAAATCTATTGGCAATCTTCTATGCAATCCACAACATCATCTATTTTTGTGTCATCTACAAATTTATTTACCCACCCTATCACATTTTCATCCAAATCATTTGTATGTTAAACAAGAGGTCACAGTACAGACCCCTGTGAAATACGATGAGACACGGACCTCCATCCAGCATAAGACCCATCCATCACTACACTCCGTGTTCTATGGGTAAGCCAATTTTGGATCCAATCAGCCAATTCACCATGGTCCCATGCATCCTTATTTTTTGGATGAGCTTACCATGTGGGACCTCGTTGAATGCCTTTCTAAAATACACATATACAACATCCTCAGCTCAATTTTTGTCATTCACCTTTGTCACCCTCTCAAATCTCATTCAGGTTAGTCAGACATGAACAATTCTGCACAAAGCCATGATGACTGTCCCAGTTAGACCATGTTTCTTCCTAAGTATCTTTTCCATGAACTTCCTTACCACTGATATGAGACTCGCCAGTCTCTATTTTCCAGGATTATCCCTATTACCCTTCTTGAACAAAGAAGCAACATTAGCTACTCGCCAGTTCTCTGGCACCACAACTGTCACTGCTGAAGATAGTGATCTTGGCTAAGGCCTCAACAATCTCATTTCTCACTTCTCACAGTAACCTGGGATATTTGCTGTCAGGCTCCGGGGACTTTAATGTTTTTCAAGAGACCTGCCACTAACTTTCCCTAGCATCTTAACATATTCCATTCTGATCTCACTATCCTCTGCATCATTTTTCTCTGTAAATACCAATGAAAAGTACTCATTTAAAACCTCACCTACATCCTCTGCTCCAAGCACGAGTTCCCTCCTTTACCCTTTCATGATGGTGCTTGCGAGGCATGGTGACATTTTATGGACAGCAAACAAAACTACTAACTATTCTATTAATTATACTTTCTCTGGACTATGGTTGCTGCAATCAACAGCTTGTAATTTTCCTTTGGGAGTTGTGCTTTTGAACCGTCTACAACCTGGAGTTTTGTGGCATCCAGAACGCAGGTACAACTATGAAGCTGTTGCTTGAGCGGACTTGAGGCCACATCGAAACTTCAGGCTGAATCAAAGCGGCGAGGCAAGGAACAAACTGCTTATTCGATTTAAGCACAAGAGCCTGATTAAAAAGATGAAGGCGTAGAGTCCAAAGGTCGAACTGGTGTTCAGCTCACTACTCCGAGAGGCTTTACTGGCTCCATCGAGCTGTTGGACCAGCTGCAGTGCTGGCTATGGACTCAATTTCAGGGCCTCTGCAGTTCATGCTCTGTGTTATTTGTTTATTTATTGTTTTCATGATTTGTTCTTTTTTTGGCATGTTGAGTGTTTGATGGTTTTTGTTGTGTGGGTTTTTTTTAATGGGTTCTATTGTGTTTCTTTGTTTTCTGGTTTCCTGCAAGAAGATGAATCTCAAGATCCTATATGGCATACCAACTTTGATAAATTTACTTTGAACAGTCCTACTTTCTCCCCAGTTATCCTCTTGCTCTTGATGTGTGTGTAGAATTAGTAATTCTCTTTAATCCTAGTTATCAAGGACTTTTCATGACGCCTAGCTCTCCCAAGCCCCTTCTTGAGTTCACGTCCTGGCTCCTTTTTAGTGCTCAAGCACACTATTCAGCAAAGTCTGGAGAACACCAAGCTTCACCATTTTCAATGTTGAACTGAAATGCCATTATATAACAAAACCAAAATCAATGCCTAAGAATAGAATGGAACTTTACTGTCATTGCTCAAGACAACAAGATTGCAGAACTGGAAAACTGTAAGCCACTGTGAAAGATTGGACATTAATATCATCGCTAATGATTCCAACCCTTTCCATCCAGAGCCATCTACTTGGACAGTGGTCCCAGAGTTCAGTATCTTCTGTTTTTAATTTAATCTGGATAGCTTGCTTAGTCATCAACCATTGCCTGGTTTATAATGCACCTAATTTGCTTAAGAAAAGTCCAGACTTCCATTTGCAAGGTTGTCATAGTTTTGCTTTCGATTAGTTTTTAGAGCTTCTTCTGTAGAAGAGTTAGTTGATTGTTTGCTAATTATGTTTAATCTTTAGGTGACAAAAGAATCGGTTGCAGTCACTGAAGTGTCTATTTCATCATATGCCTGTCAAAGAAGGACGACACTAAAGAATAAAAACAGACTGTTTACGGTAATGAACAATTTTCTCACCACAAATCTCAAAAATGAAACACTTGGGTTGTAACGAAAAATAGGGAATTATTTGTGAGCTGATCATTTCTCAAATAGAGGTGTGACTCATGCTTCGTATTTGACACTTTAAGAAAATGTATGTATAAGATGCATGGACCTGTTCAGAACATAGTGACAGCCTGATCATAACAGCTCAGTTCTTTACTCTAATAACACTTGTAATCTGTGTTCATGTGATGATTGACGGTGGAAAAGAGAGAATTCTTGATTCAAACTGTATGTAATGAAAAACAAGAGATATGAGTGTATTTAATTAAAGCTCCATTAAACCAGTCCACTCTGTTAGAAATGGCTATATTTGGAAAGCATATACCAGAACAGACTTGTTTAAATAGATTTAAAGGCAAATTTTGTCTTGCTTCTTAGGAAGCATTGAAGGTATTGGCTGAAAGTGCAGAATTAAATGAGAGTGAAGCACGGAACTTGGCATTCTCAAGAGCATCTTCAATTCTAAAGTCTTTGCCGTACACTGTAACCAAAATGGAGGATCTCCAAGGTATTCCCAATCTTGGGGTCCATTCCAGGAATGTGATTAAGGTAATGGCATGACGCTATTCCTGTAGTCGGACTTGTTCTTTGGATATCCAGTAGAATAACTGCTTATTATGTTGTGCTGTATTTATATCATTACTATTTAATAATGTTGTTGGACAAAAACATGATAATACTTTCCAGGGGGTAAAAACCAGTATTAGAAAATGTCAGGATTGATATTTATTGTAAGAAATGAAAAACAAGTTTCGCTATTCTTTGCTGCAGGAAATCCTTGAAGATGGAACTTGTAGTGAAGTTGAGAATTTACTCCGGAATGAGAGATATCAAACTCTAAAGGTAGGCCTTAGAGTAATAAATGCTTGTCATAAATATGTGGACAGTTTGAATGATGGGTCTCAATAATGTGTGAACAACACTTTGGAAAAAAATTAGTAAATTAATGACAAAATGGTGCCACAGTCATTCCTAGGATATTTGTTTGTATGTTTAGACAGAAGGAAAAAGATTTGAATTTAAAATAATTAACATCAAGGTAAGACTCAGCATTCTCAAAGGTTCCAGCCAAGACAGTAATTTAGCTTCTCACTTAGATTACATTAATAAATTTTTAAATGATATCTGGTTTTACTATGTTACAATTATAAATTAATAATTGTGCTGTACAGGGAAACTTTAAACTAACTTTGATATATGTAAATTCATGCATGATATATATAAATTCATGATATATATAAATCCATGCAGGCACTTCCCATTGTCACTGCAACACTGACTGTGGAACAGTACATCACATGAACAGGCACTTAAAGTCTGCCTGCAGTGTTGTGCCAAACTAATCTGATTACTTACCACATTAGTAATCAAATACCCTACTAAATTAATCTCTTCTGCCTACCCAATGTCCATATCCTTCCATTCCCTGCACATTCGTTGGCCTATCAACGAGCCTCTTGAAAGCTTCTAAAGTACTTGGCTCCATCACCACCCCTGGCAGGCACCCACCACTGTGCATAAAGCCAAAACTTGCCCACACATCTTCTTTGAATGTGTGACTTCTTAAATGTATCCCCTCTGATATTAGACTTTTCAACCCTGGTTTTAAAAAAAAACAAATGATACCAGTTGTCTCCCAGATTTCCCCTCTGCCTCAGCCATTTCAGAGAAAACAACCCAGATCTGGCTGACACTATATCCAAGTAATACGCTTGTGAATTAGTGAAGGATTTTGCAATGTTGGAGGAGGTGTCTAATGAGATGTTAATCCAATGCCCAGCTACTCTAAGTAATGGATGGAATTGATCAATTGGCTATATTTTAAAGAAGAGTTGTGAAGATAGTCACAATGTCTTGGTCAATATTTATTGTTCAATCAAGATGTTCAATAAATTAACATAATCCACGTTGTGGATGTTTGCTGTGCAGAAATTGTCTGCCAGATTTCATGAGTTATTACTGTGATAAATGTACTTATTTGGCTGTAAAACACTCTAGGTCGAGGCAAGTAGTAAGGTAAATTAAGTTAATTATTTGATTGCAAATAACAATCTATTGGACAGGAGCTGGTTGCCATGATGTGTAAGACTTGTTTCTGGTCCTCTAGCAATTCACCAGTATTTTTGGCGTTGGTGTGAAGACAGCTGATAAGTGGTACAGAGAAGGTCTACGAACACTAGATGAACTGAGAGCATCAGATATAAAATTTACAAGGGAACAGGAAGCAGGCAAGAAAAAATATGGATAAAATACTTTAGATCATGTACATAAGAGCAGAATTTGGTCATTTGTATATCAACAGCTCTGCCTTTCAATCATGGCTGATATTTTTTTCTTGTTCAACCCCATTCTCCTCCCTTCTCCCTGTAATCTATGACATACTTACTAATCCAGAACCTCCCAACTTCAACTTTAAATGTGCCAATGACTTGGCCTCCACAACCCTCTGGCAATGAATTCCACACATTCATCACACTCTGGCTAAAGAAATTCCTCCTTGTGTCTGTTCCAAAGGGGCATCCTTTTATTTTGAGGTTGTACTCTCTGGTCCTGGAAACATCCTTCCCATGTCCGCTCCCTCTAGCTCTTTCAAAATTTGGTAGATGCCCCTCATTCTTCTAAACTCCAGCGAGTACAGGTCCAGAACCATCACTTTTCATGCATTAACCCTTTCATTCCAGAGATCACTTTTGTAAACTTCTGAATTCTCTGCAACACCAGTACATCATTTTTTAGATATGGTGCTCAAAGCTATTTAACAATAATACTTCAAGTGAGGTTTTACCAATACCTTCTAAAGCCTCATCTGGCTTTTATATTCTGCTCCTCTAGAAATGAATGCTAACATCGTATTTGCCTTCCTTACTACTGACTAAACCTGCAAAGTAACCTTTCAGGTATTCTGCACTTGGTCTCCCAAGTCCCTGTTTACATGTTTTTAAATGTTTCTGCATAAATGCATAAATTTTCTAATGATATTTTATTGTTGTTGAAAGAGTATTGAAAGAAGTGGGAGCCAATTGATATTTTTTATAAGTAAATCTTTGTGGTTGTGGTTTTTACTTTATTGTAAGGGCCGTTTAATCAAAATGATGTTGGCAGAGAAAGTTTTTGATAGTACTGACATATCTCACAGCTGTTGAGTCATTGAAATTCCTAGAGAGGTATAGTTGATAAGTGTTGGTGCATGGCCAAGTAGTTAAGATGTTGGTTTAGTGATCTGAAGGTCGCTAAGCCTCATCTAAGGCAGCGTGTTGTGTCCTTGTACAAGGCACTTAACCACACATCGCTCTGCAACAGCACCATGCCAAGCTGTATCGGCCCTTGCCCTTCCCTTGGACAACATCGGGGGTGTGGAGAGGGGAAGGCTTGCAGCTTGGGCAACTGCCAGTCTCCCACACAATCCTGCCCAGGCCTGTGCCCTGGAAACTTTCCAAGGTGCAAATCCATGGTCTCTCAAGACTAATGGATGCCTATAGTTGATAACATGTATGGAAAAGAAATTGAGAAGGTTGGGATAGGACTTTGGATATCATCATTACAGCACAGCTGAATTTGCTCTGAGATAAGAAGGATGTGATTAGACTGGAAAGAGCGCTTAAAAAGATTAACAAGGATATTACCAGGACTCGAAGGACTAAGTTGCAGAAAGAGGTGAGACAGACTGGGCCTTTACTTCTTTGTCTGCAGGAGACTGTGGGGAGTTTCACAGGTGTATAAAACTATTCCTTATACAAACAGGGCAGAGGCCGTCCTTAACCTTGGTACCTATTTCCGAATTTCTGTATCTGCTGTCCAATGGAAGGGTGGAGAAGAAAGGATATCCTGGCTGGGGTCATTCATTATGTTGGCTGCTCTTCTGAGGCAGTGGAAAGTGTAGACAGAGTCAGTGGAGGGGAGGCTGGTTTGCGCGAAGGTCTGGACTACATTTCACAACATTCTGCACTCTTGGGCAGAGAAATGGCCATACCAAACTGTGATATGTTCAATTAGGATACATTCTCTGGTGCACCTCTAAAAATTGGTGCAGGTCATTGAGGGCATGCTGAATTTTCTTGTCCTTATAAGGAAGAAGAGGTGCTGTTGTGCTTTCTTGACCTTAACATCTACATAGCTAAACCAGCACCAGGCGATGGTGATATTTGCACTATGTCCCAATTTTTAAGACCTAACTGGAGTTGGTGATAAAAAGCCAGAGCTGAAAGAAGATAGACATCTCAGAACATTGTAAGGCTGCATTAGATTAAAACTGAGGTATTTAGGCAGATTATGTGTAATGTGTAAGTATAAATGTGTGTATGTATGCATGTGCATATGTGTATGTGTATAAAACATTGAAAAAGCCACAGCAAATCAACAATATTGGTATTTATTC
>JAUOBT010000001.1:26610860-26622008 GCA_032362145.1 Hypanus berthalutzae | reverse complement strand
ACCTCACTACGTCAAATCGGATGTGGAGGAGAGCTGGCCACTTGCTTCTCACCTTCCACATCCCCCCACTCCCCACCCCACGGCCAGCACAGAGTTGAAATGAAACATGCTGCCTGTCCAACACGGTCAGATTCTGCAGGTAGTGTGCCGGAATCGTCGCCAGCCTAATTTACAAATCATCTCATCCCTCCCTCTGCTGAAGGGAGAACGTAATTGGTATTGGTACCGGAGGATGGTTTGCTCCATTGCTGAATCAGCAGTAATGTCAATTTTCATTGTCAGCCCATAGTATTCAGGACATCTTCCAGGAGCGGTGCCTCATGAAGGCGGTGTCCATTATTAGAGACCCCATCACCCAGGACATGCCCTCTTCCCACGTCAGTTTTAGTTCATCAGGAAGGAGGTACGGAGGCCTGAAGGCACGCAGTGATTCAGGAACAGCTTCTTCCCCTCTGCCATCCAAATCCTAAATAGACATTGAACCGTGAACACTAACTCACTCTTTGAATATTATTTCTGTTTTTGCATTATTTTTAATTTAACTATTTAATACACATAGATATGCTTTCTGTAATCGATTTACTTATTTTTTCTATATTATCATGTATAACATTGTACTGCTGCCCCTAAGTTAACAAATTTCACGACACGTGCCGATGATATTAAACCTGATTCTCAATCTGATTCTGATTCTGATGTCAGTTTTAGTTCTAAATTCACTGCAAGCCTGTCCACTGGTCGGGCAGCATCTATGGAGGGAAATGGTCCAGTCTTGATGAAGGGTTGCCACGCAGAATGTTGTCCGTCTGATTTCCTCCATTAGATACATCCTGATCGACTGAGTTCCTAGCAGTGCTTCGTGGGCTCCTCCAGTTTGCTCCGTCTGCAGACTCTTCTGCCTGCAAGCCTCTCCTCTGTCACAACCTGTAGCTTTAAGGGCATGTTACAGCTTTTCATTTAGCTTATGACATTCGGGGTAACCTCTGGAGTTCCTCCTCACATTTCCTTCCATGTGTGGTTCATAGCTGTTGTGTTGCGTACTGTGTGCTGAACGCCTGTTGTGTTCAGCCTGGTTCTGTGAAGTTGTGCAAAGTATTACTTCATTGGTTTAAAATTTTCACATATACCGAGATACGGTGAAAATCTTGTCTCGCGTACTGTTCACGCAGATCAAGTCACTACACGCTGCATCGAGGTAGAACAAGGTAAAACAAGAACAGAATACAGAATAAAGTATAACAGCTACAGAGAAAGTGCCGGTATGCAATAAGGTACACTAATTACAATAATGAGATGGATTGTAAAAGCACGAGACTATTTTATCATACAGGGGTTCTGTTCAAGAGTCTCATAACAGTGGGGTAGAAGCTGCTCTCGAGCCTGGTGCAACGTGCTTTCAGGCTTTTGTATCTTCTGCCTAGAGAGGGCGGGGTAGGGGAGAGAGTTTGCCTGGGATGGGTGGGAACTTCGAATATGCTGGCAGCTTTACTGAGGCAGCAAGAAGTACAGACAGATTCCATGGAGTATTCTTTCTATGGAACACTTTTCACAGCAACAGACTGTGCTGAGTGAATAAAGCCAGGTAAGAATTGAATTGAATTGACTTCATTCTGTACATCCTTCACATACACGAGGAGTAAAAATCTTTACGTTGTGTTTCCGTCTAAACATGCAATGTGCAGTCATAGTAATTTATAATAAATAGAACAGTCAATGTAATGTAGAGTACACTCAAATCAGTCTGATGGCCTGGTGGAAGAAGCTGTCCCGGAGCCTGTTGGTCCTGGCTTTTATGTTGCAGTACCATTTCCTGGATGGTAGCAGCTGGGATTAGATTGTTGTTGGGGTGACTTGGGTCCCCAATAATCCTACGGGCCCTTTTTTAAACACCTGACTTTGTGTATGTCCTGAGTCATGGGAAGTTCACGGCTACAGATGCGCTGGACTGTCTGCACCACTCTCTGCAGAGGTAATGTGATTCTCAGCACATCCTTGAATATTTACCACTGTCCGCTCAGTAATCTCTTTCCACAGAGGAGCTCAGAATAGAGTGTTTGTTTGGGAATCTGGTGTTCGGCATGTTAACGTTGCGGCCTACCCAATGATTCTGACCGAATGTAACTAGGGCATCAGTGCTAGTGGCCTGGGAGAGGCCACTGATATTCTTTCAGTACATTTGGAAGGGACAGTGTTCACTTTTGTCCCTGAAACATTGACTTTAAATCCAAATATTGAGTTGACTGTAAAGCTCTCACATTATCAGTGCCATGTCTTTTGCAGAAGCACTCATACTAGCCTTTTGAAGTGCAGGATTTGGCCTTGATTCACACTTCAGCTAATTCACTCAGTAATCTGCACTTCAATGTCCAACCAAGCACATTCTGTCAGTGCCGTACCTCATGAGGTCTCCCACCACTCCCAACAAGTACTGAAGCCTTCCTGTGCTCGGTCAGATTTACCATGTCTCTGATGCCACAGTGCATTGAGCCCCAGTTATAACATATTCAGTTTTGAGGAATTCATCCCTCTGTTCCCCAGCACATTCTTTAAATTACAATCTCACCAGTCACACTCAGGACATGATGTAGTGCATTGTGTTGGCCTTGTGGTTAGACTGCAGAGGGACTTGCACTTGGATCACATCCTTTTTGAGGCAATCATTTCCGTAAAATGAACTGAGGCATGTTATGTACTGTGTCACGAGGTTAACCGCATGACAGATCTTCTAAGGTTAACAGAGGCTCCACCAACTTAAAGTTTAGATAGATACTTTATTGATCCCAAAGGAAATTGCAGTGTCACAGTAGCATCACAGGTGCACGGATATAACAATATACAAATACTAGAAGTAAGGAAGAATAACAAATAAGTCAGACAGAACATTCAGCACGCACAAGCCATAAATCGATTTGCACATACCATACTCTGGAGGAGGTTGGAACTAAGCATATCTTTCAAAGTTTTTACAAGTTTTGTGGCAATAATTGTAGTTCACAAGAGTGGTTTCTGAGAGGCAAGTATTGTAAGAGCAAGCAAGATGATCTAGCTCACTGTGCAAGCAATGTCTGTTGTTCTACTCTTTTTCAAATTTAACAGGGCTGACAGAAACTTTGAACAGTGGATTTTGAGCCATTTTTCAGGAGACGATGAAGAATATTTTCCTTTGGTAATAAGTCAGAGTGTAGCATCTGTGGCTCCTTACAAGTTTAACAGTCTTATTCCACTTTATTTGAAATACTGTCAAGATGAGGGAAAACAAAGATGGTTTTCCAAGCAGCAATCATCCCTTTTGAATTTCAAGCACAGACTTCAGCTCTGATTTATACTATACATATAACTCTAGAACAGATGGGGCCTGAGGCAGAATACTGTAAGGAGCAACATGGAGACCTGCACAAATCACCCCATGTGCACAGCACCATTCAGCCGATCCATAGAAGACTACAGTACTGTCCAAAAGTCTAAGGCACCCTGTCTATATACAGTATATCTGCCTAAGACTTTTGCACTGCACTGTATTGGTCAATGTGGAGCAGAGAGCGAGTTTGTAAATCTTGAGGGAGCAAATTACGTTGGGAATGGTGAGGGTGCAGTGTCGTGGGTGGGATGTGGAGTAGGTGGCAGAGAAGGAGTGGCATAAGTAGGGGAGGGGGTGGCATGGGTGCAAACGCAACCAGCCCTGAGACACCAGGCAAGTTCATTTGATTCCAAACAAGTGGTTTATTGATCATTAGAGAATGTCTCTCTGGTGCTTCCGCTGCCCCCCCTTCTCTCCCTTCCCCTTTTCCCAACCATGATTCCCCTCTCCCTGCTCCCTTCCAATCTGGGCCACAATAGAGATCCATATCAGAATCAGGACATGCCACATAATAATGATGATGGCCAGAAAAAAGGTCTATCATCTCTCACGTATGTCATGAAATTTGTTTTTTCTTGTGTGTGGCAGCAGTATATTGCAATACATAAAATCACTGCAGTACTATGCACGCTAGTTGTATATATGTGCCTATGACTTTTGCATGGTATCGTACTGTTTTTTTAAAACAGCACAGTCAAAGCTGTTAATGATCATCTAACATCAGTGCGATAAGACACCAAATGCTTGATGTTCCTCAGCAGGAACCCAACACACTGCAGAGCAGTGCTGGTATGTTTTCTGTAATTCTCCATCTGTTGAAGTTTCGGCAGCGTATTCAGAAAATGATCTGAAGGCATTTCTGGGTGCTTCTTTTGCCTGCAGAAAGCTGGATAATGAGCCAAAGAGTTGTGGAGGCTGCTCTTAAAGTGAGTCTGGCAAAGGACATGGAGTTTGGTGGGGAGACCTCCACAGTAAGGACAAATCACTAATGGGGGGTAGGCGCAAAGTTTTGCAGCAAGCTCCCCCAGTAACTACCAGGAACATGAAAGCCACACACACTGGCACAGATGTGTATACTTATTATAATTTCAAAAACTTAAAATTCTTATATATGCCTGAACACTGGAACACTCAAGAGCTTCCGGTTTAAAGATTAGCATTTAGCTATGTGGAAGTATATGGAGCTCAGAAAAATAGAGGGCTTTGGGTAACCCTAGGTAATTTCTAAAGCATGTACATGTTCAGCACAGCACTGTGGGCTGAAGGGCCTGTATTGAGCTGTAGATATTCAATGTTTCTAAATAACTATATTTCTGCTGAGCTTTTAATAGAGTGATTATTCATTCAGTTCTTATTAATTTATTCAGTTCTTATTAATTTATTCATTTTCAGAAACTGGCTTTGTTGGCAATGCCAGTGTTTATTACCCATCCCTAATTGTCCTTGAGAATTTGGAAGCGAGACACCTTTTGGAACCCTGCAGTCCAGTTGCTGAAGTTGCTTCCTCACTGATGTTGGGGAAGGAATTCTGGGATGGAGACACAGTGACTTGGAGGGAATTAGAATGGGATGGTTTCCCCATTTTCCTGCTGCCATTACTCTTCTTGGAAGTCAAGGTCTCATGGATTTGTGAGGGTATGTTGAAGTCGCCTGGGTGTATAACAGTGCGGCTGATGCATAGAGTGGTTACAGTGGGCTGGTGGTGGCAAATAGACTATTTTACCCTGGATGTCTTAGAAATTGTTGGATTTCTACTCATTGAGGTAAGTGCATAGTGTTTCATCACATTCCTGATGTGTTCCTTCAATGTGAGGCTGTGGAAAGGCAATGGGATGTCACAACCGAGTTACTCACTCAAGGATATTCAGCCTCTGACCTGCGCTTGTAGTCACAAAATTTATTATAGATCTGTCAGAGCTTTAGTTAAGTGACTGAGTCTCTTTATTCCAATCACTGAAGAATGTTGATGGTGGGGGACAGTGATGACAATGCCATTGAGTGTTTAGAGCAGACAGACTGTGGCTTGTTGGAGATGCTCATTACCAGGCACTGTTATGGCATTAATGTTATTTGCCACTTAACAGCGTAAGCTTGAATGTCAGAATCAGAATCAGAACTGGGATCAGAATTTGGGGGCAGCAGTTCAGTGAAAGACATAAAAATTACTGTAAGTTTGAATAAATAAACAGTGCAGAAGGGGATTAGCAGGTAGTGTTCATTGATTTATGGACTATTCAGAAAACTGACAGTGGAAGGAAAGAAACAGTTCCTGAAATCTTGAGTGTGCATTCTCAGGTTCTAATACCTCTTCATGGCTGCGTTAAGAAGAGGCATGTCTTGGGTGGTGAGTGTCCTTAATGATGAATACTCACATCTGGAGGCATAACCTTTTTTTCAACGTGCCCTCAATGTGTCCTTGATGAAAGTGGCTGAGTCTACAGCCCTGTGCAGCCTCTTTCAATACTGGGCAATGGAATCCCTGTACTAGGGGTGATGCAACCAATCAAAATGTTTTCAACCATATATCTGTAGCAACTTCCCAGAGTCTTTGGTAACATATGAAATCTCCTCAAGCTCTTAATGAAGCATACCCCCAGGTGTGCCTTTGTGATTGCATGAACATATTGAGCCCATGATAGACCCTCTGAGACCTTGTCTAGGTCTTGGTTGGGTCTCGCTGTATGCTTGAGCAGTTTCATTTTCTGAGAAGTTACAGGCAAAATTAAATGTTCTCCAATTATCATCAAAGATCCTACCTCTGACCTTCGGATTAAATCATTTTACAACTTTATTAATTAAGTTGAGTGAATTATTGCCTAGCTCATTTGCAAGAGCAAATCATCCTAAAAACTGAGACAAGCATTTTGGTCATTTTGAGGACAGTTTTTTTATTGAATAATGTAGGTTGTTTCTGTGCAGAAACTGTTGTCTTTACAGCAGTGACTAATGAAGGAATTAACCTACTTATTTTAAATGGATTTAAGTAGTCCTAAAGTAGCACATTCCTGGTAATAACATTGCACAGAGCAATCTCAGCCTACTTGAAGTTTGGATAGTATTAATTGGTTATACCATTAGCCATAAATTAAGTTCACACCATTTCTCTGGAAAACCTTCAACCAAGACATCATTGCTTCAAAGCTTCTTGGAGACCAACACTTCCTTTGGATGCCATTACCAGCACTAAAATGGACTTAATCTTGATGAACCCCCTATGGAGAAACATACATTAATGAAATATCATGAATTAAGTAATATAATCTGCTTTGTAGAATTTGTAAGGTGAACTGAGCCATTCATACTTCATTCTAATGGCTTATAACATCATAACACCTACTTGAACTCAGTGTATATGCTATTGTGCATAAAATATGCATGATGCCAATGAGAGTGGGTACAAACACCAGAACATTTGCCTTCAATTAATAATTCTCATTATTTTGTATTTTGCTCAGTGAAGTAATTTTTGTAGATTACTGTTGCTTTGTAGATTAATATTTTCTATAAACACAAGAGATTCCACAGATGCTGTAGAGTCTCTTGTGCTTATAGTTAATATTAATCTATGGCAACACACATAAAATGCTGGAGGAACTCAGCAAGTCAAGCAGCAACTATGGAGGGGAATAAAGAGTCATCGTCTCAAGCTGAGACCCTTCAGCAAAACTGGAAAGGAAGGTGGCAGCAGCCAGACTGAGAATGTTGAGGGAGGGGAAGGAATACAGGCTGGCAGGTGACCTCCGATGGCAGTTGAGGGGAATGGTGGGAGTAGGGGGGTGAAGTGAGAAGCTAGGAGGTGACATGTGGAAGAGGTAAAGGGCTGAAGAAGGAGGGGACAGCTAAGAGGTTTGCGAGTAGAAGAGAAGGTTTAAGAGGGAGCCAGAATAGAGAGTAGAAAAGGAAAGCAAGGGAGTGGAGAGAAATTACCAGAATTTACTAATATTAACATAGCATGAATATTTCACCCCTTCTTTTCTCCTGCCCATCTGGTACCCATCCCCCTTCCCTTTCTTTCATTGTTCCACTGTCCTGTCATATCAGACTCCTTCTTCTGCAGCCCTTTACCTCTTCCACCTGTCGCCTCCCAGCTTCTTACTTCATCCCCCCACCCAACTTCCCATTCGTATCTTTTCACCCGTCATCTGCCAGCTTGAACTCATTCCCCTCTTCCTTCTTCTGCCCCCTTCCACTCCAGCCCTGATAAAGGGTCTCAGCCCAAATCATTCATCCTTTTTCCTTCCGTAGATGCTGCCTGACCTGCTGTGTGTGTGTCTCGCTTCACATTAGCAAGTTTGCCCAGGAAATTCCATGGATGGATATTAATTCCCAGCTTTATCACAACGAACAAAGGCATGGGCTAAAGAATTGTGTCTTCTCTTGGTATATCTGCTAGATTGGATAGGGAAGGTTCCAGGAAAGAATTAAGTACTTCTTGCCACTCACCACACAGTGAGAAAACTCAGCCATTTTAAAATTTAATTTTGAATGAGTAGGAACAACTGGTTGGTTAAGTAGGATTTCACATTAATGTGACCGCTCACATTAATGACAACAGTATTGCTGTAGCAGGTGCACAGCAGGATATTGAAGTAATTCCTCCTTCCCTTAAGAATCGGTCAACTTGATTTACTACTACAGTTTTATTTCTGTGTAATATTAAGTAAATATTAGATGTAATACTGTTTACTGTCATGTCAGTAAATTGATATTTCTTGATTTGATGCAAAGATAACGCTAAACTGTAGGTTAAAAGCTGCCTTGATGTTGATGCAAAGGCAAGATCCAGTATCATCTAGCTGAATAGGTTTGTCCAAACCATCCCATTGGTTCTCTGTGCACAGTGCCCAAAACATTGAGTGTTCATTTGTTTCCATAGATGCTGCCTGACTAGCTGAGTTCTTCCAGCACTTTGTGTGTGTTGCTTTGTATGAGAATGTTTCCTTGACGTCGTTCCACCTAGTCCCAGGTCACAGCTGAGACTTAAAAATGGAGTCACAATCATAATCGGGTTTATTATCACTGACATATTTGTTGTTTTATTGCTCCATAGTGCCAGACTTTTAAAATTACCATACATTGCAAAAATAAGTAAGTAGTGCATAGGAGGAATAATGAGTTCATGGACCATTCAGAAATCAGACCATGGATGAAAGAAGCTGTATTGAATGTTGCTATACAAGTTTCTGTACCTGGCAGTAGTAATGACCGCATGCCATGTGCATGCTTGTGCCATTCTGGGCACACATGCTCTCCACCTCTGCATTATACGATTGTCAGTGTAGGGTAATATAATTGGGAGAAACGTACATAATTCCTAACCTTTGAAATTGAGTTGTGGTTTCACTTTAAGAGGCTGGGCTGACCTGACGACGTTGTTTCATAGGGATCTCTAGTGCGCTTTTGTGTTTAGTTTTTGTAGGTCAATCCCAGATGGTGAAGGTCCTTAATGATGGATGCTGCCTTCTTGAGGCATCAACTTTGGAAGATATTCATGATGGCGGGTAGGGTTGTGCCCTTGATGGAGTTGGCAGAGACTACAACACTCTGCAGCTTCTTTCGATTCTGTGCGTTTGAGGCTCCATACCAGATGTTGATGCAACCTGTCAGGATGTTCACAACATAGAAATATGCAAGAACCTTTAGTGACATGCCAAATTATCTCAAGCTTCTAATGACGTACAGCCACTGGCATGCCTTCTTTATGAATGGTTCAATGTGTTCAACGGGAGGCTTCATTATCCCATGTGTTCACCAATGTGGTTTTACGCAGCTCCATCTCACCATTCTCGTATTCTTGCTTCCTGATATTCCAGGGTTGGCCATTGGCAGACAGCATGCCCAGCAAGCTGCCACCTGATTTCTGAATAAGGTTTCATATTCTCATAATTATCCGTCTGGTCAGTTGCCATTTTTTCCTTAGTCCCTCAAAGGATATTTTATTGCCCAATCAACAAACACAAAATGCTGGAGGAACTCAGCAGGTCAGACACCATCTATGAGACAGTGGACATTTCAGGCTGGGGCCCTGCCTTGGAACGGAGAAGATGCAAAAATAAAAAGGTGGGGGAGGGTAATTAGAAGATGATAGGTGAAGTAAGGTGAGTAGGAAAGGTAAAGAGCAGGAAAGGAAAGAAACTGATAAGACAGAAAAGTAGCAAGATTTATTGCTAATGTTGTACAGTAAGTTCTTTCAAAGCTGTTTGTACAATTCTTCATGCATCTTATCTTCACCTTCTTTCTCCAAGTTACTTTTACAGTCAAATTTTGGATTAAATAACCCATTGCATCCATTCTCATTTGCTACTTTTGTCATCATGTTATCATTCCATCCAACTTCATCTTGATATCCTGTTGCCATATTCTAAGAACTAGTAATATATTGATATGGGGAGATGCTTTCTCTGTATGAGGTCTTTAATGTCATTACTTCTTAAAATATTTCTAATTTTTTCTGTTTTATGAAACGGAAAGGAATTCAACAATCACTTGCTAACATTGAGTAAATTTTCAGATTTAATTTCCAGTGGCATATCATTTGTACTTTGAGATTTTATTTTGAGCTCATATACTTGGATCATCATTGACTGCAATTGAGAGCCTGAAGTTTTATGAAAAAAAATCTCAATTGCAGAGCGATCTATTGTTAAAAGATGGCAGTAGTGAGCTAGATCGGGGGCTGGAGTGTGTTTATGTTTTTAATTTCCAAACTACTTTGTGGAAAATATTCACCTTTTAATCTTATCAGGAGCCTGTGCCTCCAGAGAATTGCATTAACAGAGGCGTTATATAAAGATGGCAAATCTTTATGAGAGCATGTGCCAAAATTGGTGATAATCTTCAAAAAAAAGTCTCACATGTGCCATGGTATTTTGAGCAGAGATTATCATTGATTAATGGATTAATAATAATTATGGAGATTTTTAAGGAAAAAGGATGAGTCCTGTTGCTTATTTATGTGTATTCATTGTTTTGCTGCTAATAAAAGTAGAAAAGAGACAGATTAAAACAAATGAAGCATTTTAGAAAAGCTGTTCAAAACTTACTATAAATCTTTTAAAAACGCAATTGAAAAAAATAACATCATCTCATGGCAGTATTGTTAGTTCAACCATTTAATATCAAAATTCTGATGTGTACATCAAGTCAGCCAGGATTTTAAAATGTATTGTTCAATGTCATGTGTTCTCCCAATCGTCTAGCTGGCTCCAAGCTGGTGTGAGATGCTTCCTATGAAAACTTTTCACTGCTCCCAAATAGTGAAAAAAAAATCACTTGCTACTTAATTTGACAGTAAAGATAATCATGTATCTTTTTTTATGGGAGGGTGTTTTAAGAATTGAGGGGCAGCACCTCATGCCACATGCCAACAAAATTTTTGCTTGTGCCATACCATATGCTTGGCATCTTTGCATTATACAATTGTTAGTGTAGGGTAACGTAATTGGGAGAAATGTACATAATTCACAACCACTGACATTGAGTTTCACTTTGAGATGATGTTTTTACGTAAAGATCTTTGCTGCGCTTTTGTGTTTAGGTTTTGGAGTTCAATAAAATAAATGTGTTACAGGTTTCATTAGGCTTTGTGAAAAGCTGCATCAGAATCAGAATCAGGTTTAATATCACTGCCGTATGTCATGCAGTATGGTGTCTTGTGGCAACACTACATTGCAACATGTAATTAAAAAAAATTATATATTACAATATATAGTGTATAAAATAAATTAACTAAGTATGCAAGAAGAGAGCATAAAAAGAAAAAAAATAGTGAGGTAGTGTACATGGATTCA
>JAUOBT010000001.1:25894050-25916040 GCA_032362145.1 Hypanus berthalutzae | reverse complement strand
ATGTATGATGAGAGGTTGAGTAGATTGGGACTCTACTCATTGGAGTTCCGAAGAATGAGAGGCGATCTTATTGAAACTTATAAGATTGTGAAGGGGCCTGATCGGGTGGATGCGGGGAGAATGTTCCCAATGATGGGTGAAACTAGGACGAGGAGGCATAATCTTAAAATAAGGGGATGCCGTTCCAGAACTGAGATGAGGAGAGATTTCTTCACTCAGAGGGTAGTGTGGGTGTGGAATTTACTGCCCCAGAGAGCTGTGGAAGCTACTACACTCAATAACTTCAAAACGGAGATAGATATTTTCCTGGATAAAAATGGCATTAGCGGATATGGTGAGCGAGCAAGTAAGTGGAGATGAGGCTAAGTTTAGATCAGCCATGTGATCTCCTAAATCCAGTTTTCGATAGCCTGGATGTGTCGATGTGTCGGAGAGGAAATTTCCAGATTTTTTCTCTTCAACTGGCAAATCGTTCCCCCCCCCCGGGTGATCACACGGGTTTGGGCGGGATGAATAATAAAATGAAATGGGCGGCATGGTGCCCTGTTGGTTGGCCCTGTTGCCTTGTGGGTTTCGGTGATAACTAGAGTTCAGATTGGATCAGCCATGATCTTGTTGAATGCCGGAGCAGGCTTGAGGGGCCGATTGGCCTACTCCTGCTCCTATCTCTTATCTTCTTATCTAATTCAGTAATACATGGGAGTACATTAATTTGACTTTGTCCAGTCTAGGGTCTTAATGGAGAGGTGACGACAGAAGAGATGGAGTTTGGGAGTGGTGATATTTAAACTTAGAACTATTCTTCATAACATTTAGCAGGGAAAAAAATAATTCTGCAAAATATTTGCAAACACAGCTTGTTAAGCTCTCAATTTAACATTTAGAAATATTGAGATTTCCAGAGAAAGTGAACACAATTGTATGAACCAATAGTCGGGAAAGATAATTATGTTTAACCTTTATTCCCATTATAAATAAATACTGCATCAGTGGGAGAGTCAAGTGAAGTAGTTTGCGATGATTTGGACATTCAAAGATGGCATTCATCTCCCAGACCATTTCTCCAGAAGTCTGATCAACAGCTTAGTTTCTGACAATCAATCATGCATTTTGTAACACCCAATATCCATATGTTGCTGTTCCTCTGTTCTTTTATGTGAATTCTCTTCATTGGTGATGTCACCTATTCGCTTTCATGAATCAGTTAATTTTAAACCAATGCCCTATCGGTACGATCAATGAGCTAGGCAGCCAGAAAAATATAGAACACAAAAGATGCATCAGCATCAACAAAGTAATATCGTCGCATTTTAAATATGGATAAAGCTCGTGTGACTGTGAGGATGACATACATAGGAAGGCACATTTACATGTTCATTAGTTGCTTATGATTTGTTGGAAAAAGGGCCAATCGGATCATCCTACAATGTCACGTTGTCCGGAAAGTCATTGCAATTGGGCAGTTGAAGGTATTAGACTCCAGTTGATCTTCCCGCTGCCCAGGAAGGGAACCACATCATTCAAGATGCAAGGAATGCTACAGACAGTGAAAATATCCAACGACAAGGTATGAAGCCCCGGAGCAGCATGGCAAATGCTTGACACCAAGATTGATGTATTGTTCTGAATATAGTGCCATTGCCAAAGAAAACAGCACCTGGCAAGTTCAATGTCTGCCTTCTTTTCTGTTGGGTACAAAGGTGGCCTGCGAATACCTGCTTCAGTCATAAATCAGTGTCTGGCTTCCCGCCTTTGTGGAAAACTGAGAACCCCGCTCTATGATCTATCAGATTCTTTCAGACTTTTTGTTGTTGTTTTGCCTTTAAATTATATTTGTATATCGGTAGCACTAAATATTCGGTGATATCATTGTTCAATAAGTTTTCAAAAACTAATTTCTGAAAATGTTGCAGAACTACGAACGAGGTGATTAGTTCAATTTGTTATAGAAAGAATAACTCATACAATTCTGTTCAACAGGTCACTTGCAATTAAGGTTGTCGGGAAGTGATGATGCATGTGCTGGGAGACTGGAGATTTATTACCACCGATCCTGGGGAACAGTTTGTGATGACTCCTGGGATCTGGTTGACGCTGATGTGGTCTGCAAACAACTAGGTTGTGGATATGCTTTGGAGGAAAAAACAATTCTTGAATACTGTGGTCAAGGTACTGGAGTAGTTTGGTTGGATGAAGTGAATTGTTCGGGTAATGAATCACATCTCTGGGAATGTCCTTCAGCTGCATGGGGCCAACATGACTGCACCCATAAAGAAGATGTGACAGTTAAGTGTTCCGGTAAGGCTACTTCCATTGTGCTGATATTCTATCGTGCGGTATGGGCTTTTTCAATTTGAAGACATTGACAAAGTATTGGTAAAGGATTTGAGTAGCAAAGAAGATAGAGGGGTTTGTGTGTGGAACAATGTCAACCCACTGATAGAGTGAAAACATAATAATTAATAGAGCCGTTCGAATGTCCAGATCCGATTATGCCATGTTCTTTTGCCTGATGTGTTGCTTGTGGTAAGATCATGAGCTGTAGACACTCGGCCAGTATATATAAGGTCCTGTAATGTAGAGGGAGAATGGGGCAGCCAGAGCAAACTAGGTGGTCACGAGCAGAACGTAGAAAATCCTCACAGACAGCGGCGACATTGATTGGCTGGTTCTGAAACATCGTTTACGCTAAGAGCTCTGGTACAGAATTTTAAAAAATGAAGCCAAAATAGGAAATGCAGACGGTCAGTTAGATGCCAACATGTAAATACCTAACTCTGGACAATACGGTGTTGATTCTTGAACAATAAATTAAATTTTGAATCAAGTTAAGACATTGTTTCTCCAGCTTCTGTGATTTGACTGTTGAACTATCGGACGGCACAGGGTCGAAGTAAAGAGTAGGGGCCGATCAGCGATGTTAATAAGGAACCAAAAGCTCACCTGAGCTACAGTTTTGCGAATTGAATGCAGATGCTGATCAGATCGATCAAGCTGCTAAGGAGAGACCAAATAGTGAACACAGACTATACTATCTGCAAGATATACAGAATCGAAGAAGTGTAGAAAAATCCTTGCTTAAAATTTGAAGACTGTTTGAGTCCAAGAAGAAGGGCAGATAATAGTCACATCTCATGCCTTACATTAGAAATAAATCCGCAATTTAATAGACGGAGTCTGTGGAATGGACAGATGATTACTGAGGAGGCGATTCGACAAAAAGTTGTACTGTTGATAGTTAATTATAAACTTTTCAATGGATGTTTATTGTTTACTTCCGTCCATTTATTTCTATCTCTCTTCTCACTTCTCTTATCATGTTCGATCAAAAATAAAACAAAATCTTTTTTCCTCATCTTCCTGGACAGCAGTACCCAGATTCAATGCGTGATCCTTCACAATTCCCAGAAAACCTAACACAATGTCACGAATACAACACTTCCCCTTCGCCACTTTCCGCAATTTTGTTGGAATACCTCTATATTTCATTCCTGATTTGATTATCCTTCCATATGTTCATCTCTCTTACGAGTGTTTTGAGGGGTTTATATTTATATGTATTCGTAATATATATCACATGTAATTTTCTGCTTCACAAAAGCAATTTAAATTTATTGCTGAATGGAAACAATGTGAGAACCTTTGCATTAACGGCCTTATTTTCAGGACATAAAGAAATATGCCTGGTGAATGGAGATCGGCGATGTGAAGGCAGAGTGGAAGTGCGCTACAATGGGACGTGGGGAACAGTTTGTTCCGAGACACTGGATACAAATGCTGCGAACTTGATCTGTAAACAAATGAAATGCGGCCCCCTGATATCTATAAAAGATGACTTTAAGACATATGGAAAGGGATTTGGTCCAATATGGCTAGATGAGATAAAATGTTCTTCGTATGAGTCAACTTTTTGGCAATGTCGTGCTGACCCGTGGGGGAAACACAACTGTGACCATAGGGAGGATGCAGGAGTTGTATGTGAAGGTAACAGAAGACATCCATTACCTGATGATTTGCATTTTAAGCGCAGATGTTAAAAATAAACAGGCAATTTTTTTCTCTCTTTTCATCAGAAGCAAGAATACCGGAGAGCTGCAGCGTCAAGGCCTGCGATTCACAAAATGTACCTGTTTCTCAAGGTTAGCAGCTGTTCCATGTTACAAGTTACATTATCAGTGTAAAATTGGTTTCAAAGTTGTGATTGAGACATTATAATTGTTTACTTATTTCACTAAGAATTGCAGATGCGTCTTTTTGGCGGCAATGGCAATTGTACAGGAAGGTTGGAGATCCTGTTCAATAATACCTGGGGCACTGTTTGTGATGATTCCTGGGATCTGGCCGATGCCAATGTTGTCTGCAGGCATTTGGGCTGTGGCTCTGCCCTTTGGACACAAGCGCCGGATGGAATTCTTCAGAGCGTCAGTGATATCTGGCTGGATGAAATGAAATGCAAAGGGGGTGAATCACTTTTGTTCAGTTGTCCTTCCTCTCCACTCGGACATCATGACTGTGATCACAAGGAAGATGTCTTTGTTGTTTGTTCTGGTAGGTATCTTTGTGCATATTTTATGTTCTATTGAACTGATTCGTTGAATTTGGAATTAGGAACAACCGAAAAAAGAACCCTAAAAAATTGTCCAATACTTGTCTTCACAACAATGCCTAGGCGTTCTGCTAGTTCCACCGATTCAGGTATTTGATTTTAAAGTTTTTTTTTATTATTCCAGTTTCAATTTAGAATGATAGAAGTGATATTGTTTTGTTACCATTTGTCAATTACAAAGTTGCCCAGAATGTTTAATATACACGCTGAAATCCTTATTGCTTCCATCAAGTATTTGAACCATGATGTTACAAAATCTTTAAAAATAATATATCTAACTCTTGTGAAATGTTTTGATGAGATTAACTGATGTGGTCATTGGAGTCGTTGCCCCATTATAATTATTCAGAAAGGACAGAGAAAAGGTTTCGTATTGACATTTGAAGAATTACCTTTATAGATTTGATGAATAATTGCTGATCTTTGACCGAGTGATAATAATTGATTCATATGATGCGCTGCAAACTAATATTAACTCTGATTTGAAGAAAAAATACAAGCTGTTAGTTCATTGGTATGTCAATGCGGAAACATTTTCAGGTTTGGAAGTTAGTATTGATGTCATATAAATAAGTCACATATACATTACTTTGTTTATCGGTGTTGCAATTCCATGTAAATCCCCATAACCGTATTCCGGAAACTATTGGATAATCCCTCCCTCTGGGACTAGATCTTTGACCTGCCGAGCCACAGACTGCAATCTAACCACCGATACTCCACAAGATTGTGTCCTCTGACCGTATTCTGCTCCTGGAACATTCAAGGTCTGAGTGACCAGATGCCGCTTTCACTTCATCCACAGATTTGTGGATGATATCACCTTAGTAGGCCACATCATGATAACAGTGAGTCAATATACAGGAAGGGGAAAAGGACCTAAAGTGGCATGGCGTATATATAACAGACCTTTCCACCACTGCACATCTTCCTGTTTACATCATCAATACTATTCATAAGCGCGTGAAAGCTTTCAGTTCCGAGAAGCAAACATCACCACCTGTGTACCCTCTTCCAATCATGTGGACTCCACGTCTCAGAAAGCTGAACAACGCCTCTACTTCCACAGAAGATTGTATAAGACTGTTTAAAAAAAAAGATCCAGAGAACAACACGATGTTCTTTTAACCCTACATCTTATTTCGTTATGATCTTGCCTCTATAGTGCACTACTCGCATTTTCTCTGCAGCTGTTGCAGTTTATTCTGCATTCTGTTATTGTTTTAGTTTGTTCTCCCTCGCAATCTAATGGCGTGAGCTGTAGCGCAATAAGCAAAACACAAATTCCAATGTACTGTATGCCAGTACATGTGGCAACAATAAAACTATTCTAATTCGAGTTCCATAAGGTTACATTTTCCTCAGCATGCACTAGTGCAGGAAGAATTGATTTTTTTTCTATGCCTTTCCATCTCCTAGTAGTTACTCTGATTTAATTTTCATGGTAAATACGGTATGCGGTCTGACTATGGTGCAAGCATATTACCCAAAAGTGCTGTTTTGTGCTGCTTTTAGTCGGTTGTCACTGGTGGTGAAACTGGATCTTACAGGTATCTTCTGCTTTCACCCTATTCCGTACAACACGGCGAAGAATGATATTGTTTTCACAAAACTGCAATGCAGTACTTATGGAGCAACAGACAACATAAGGGCAGAAGAATATAAGAACTCCGAGCAGGAGTAGGTCAGCTGGCCCATGAAGACTGGTCCCCGTTTAATAAGATCATGGCTGACTTGGCCATAGGCTCACCTCCGCCTACCTGCTTTTCCCAATAACCCTTAATTTCCATACTGTGCAAAATGATATGAAATCTTGTGTCAAATATACTTACTGTGGTAGCATCCACTGCTTTATTCCGCAGAAAATTCCACAGATTCACCACTCTCTGGTTGCAGCATAAACTCTCTATTCTTAAATCTATTCCTTTTGGCGATGAAGGCTCACATTCCATTTGACTTCCTGATAGTCTGCCACACCTGCAACCGAACTTTCTATGATTCAAGCGCAAACACTGCTAAGTCACTCTGCACAGCAGCATGCTGCATTATTTTCCATTTAAAAATAAATTGCTCTTTATTTTTTCCCTTCCAACGTGGATGGCCTTACACTACCTACATTGCATTCCAAAGGCCAAAACCTTGTCCACTCGCTTCGCCTATCTATATATCTCTCTCTCTCTCTCTCTCTCGGTATCTTCAGCAGAATTTGCTTTTTCACTCAATTTACTATAAAGAAGCAAATATAGATAAGGTACATTCAGTCCCATCTTCCAGCTCGTAATGTATATCGTGAACATTTGCAGGTCCATCAGCGACCTCTGCAACACGCCGCTCATTGCCGTTTGCCATTCAGAGTAATACCCATGTATCTTAACTCTCTGCATTCTTATTATTTAAACAATCCTCTAACCATGCAAAAACATCAACTCCAACTCTAGGCACCTTATCGAGCGCCTTCTGGAAATCCAAATAAGCAACATCCATCTGTTCCCCTCGATTCACTGCAGCCGTTATAGTCTGAAGGAACTCCAGGAAACTTGTCAAACTGGACCTGCCTTTGATGAAACCATTCTGTATCTGTCTGATGGATCCACTTCTTTCCAGTTGCCTCGCTGTTGCTTCTTTAATGATTGTTCCAAGCATTTTCAAAACTGCAGATGTTCAAGTCACTGATCTATAATTACCTACATTTTACCTACATCCTTTCTTGAACAGTGGTGTTATATTTGCCGTCTTCAAAACCGCCGGGTCCTGCCCAGAGTCCAGATAATTTTGGTAAATTATCACCCAACCTTCAACTGTAACTTCTGCCATTTCTTTTCCTACTCCAGGATGCATTCCATCAGACCAAGGGGTCTTATCTGTCTTCGGGCCCGCAGGTTTTCTCAGCACTACCTCTTTAGTGATAGATATTGTATCGAGGTCCTCACCTCCAAACGCATCCACAACTTCTCTCTTTGGCATGTTAGACATGTCCTCCATCATGAAGACCGACACAGATTAGTCATTCAATGTCTCGGCCACTTCCTCATTACACAATATGAACTTTCCCTTCTCGTCCTCACAGGAAACTATGCTCAGTTTTGCCACGTTGTTTTCCCGCTTTTTATAATTATAACATTTTAATATCCATTTTTAATATTTTGTGGTAGTTTATTTTCATAATTGAGCTTCCCTTTATTTATTGCGCGATCAGTGGTTCTTTCTTGCTTTATAAAGTTTTCCCAATCTTTCAGTTTCCTTCTACTCTTGCTACTTTATATGTACAAGCTTCAAATTTGTTGACTTTTTTTTTTCGTTATCAAAGGCAGACTCTCCCTACCCTTACATTCCCTGATTTTAACTGGAATATACTTTGTTAAGAAGCGTGGAAAATCTCTTTTAATATCTTCCACTGCGACTAAACCATCCCACCAAAGTGGTCCCAGTCAACAGTACTTTAATCGTCCCTTATCCCATTGTAGAAATGTAGTAACAGAATTTAAGTGTGAATGCTATTCCGAGTAATATGTAATTCGTATATTTTTTCCTGTAAATAACTAGAGAGTTTACAGATATGAGTACTTCAGACCCAGTGGCCCATTGGCAAGAAGGCTTGTGGTGTTCCTTGAAGGCATCGAGACTTTTTGCAGAACTTGCTTGTCTCAGAGATATTTAGAGGGGGTGAAATCCCTGATTGCAGAACAATGTATCAATGATTAATCTTTGAGTTTTCTTCAAGCATGTTTATCCTGATGTGCTGTGTTTTAATTTTGCCTGGAGAGAATGCAGATGCTTTAGGAGATAATTATGAAATTGGACGACTGATCTTTTTGCTGCTTACTCTAATTAGGAAACAAATAAGATACGACCTGATAACGCAGGTAGGGATAACTGGAACGACTTCAGACCAGCTTTCAACATAGCTTAGAAACTTAAAATGCCATAACCACATGCTTGGAAGCAGCATACCAACTATCCCATAACTTGTAGGAGGGGCAGCCGACAGTCGATCAGATGAGAAAAAATTGGAAACTCTTCTGCCCCAAATAGTGTATTTTGCGTTGCAGCCTACTTCTGCAAGTCCATTGCATTGCTCTCTATGCTTTCCGTGCATGTCCAGTTTCAAGAAAGGGTGGTCGTTGTGGGTGGAGGGGGATTGGAATAGATATGGAAAATAGAAAGTCATGGGAAAACTTGGATCGGTGCACATTCTTTCGAGGATAAATTCCCCTATTACAAAACTAACGTTTTTGTTTTCTCTCCAAATATACTTCGACGATTTATTTGTGTCTGTTTCTTATTACAATGGAAACGTCTGAAACACGGATTTGGCATTGCAGCTGATTCGGCAATTACGCTCGTGAATATGCACGTGCCAGGTAATTATTTCATTGTGATTGTATTTAACTCTATAGTTCCGTCGTAGTTTTTGTCTAGACTAGAAATTAGAATATATCTACGCTTCATTATCTACATTCCCCCTAGACTGAGAAATTGGACTGTCGAGTCAACCGACTCTGAAGACTCGCGGTATTCATATTATTCTTCTTTGTCCTTTTCAGTCACAGCTTAGGCTGCATTTTCCATTTGAGTATTTAGTTAGCGGCCCTGTTTGGCTTAGGATTTATTGTATTCTTTTCCCTTCAATCATTATTCGCATTTAAGTCTGTGAACTATCGAGCTACTTCAGTGCCTCTCATTCCGCACTTGACCATATCCGCACCGGATGACAGGAAAGACAGCCAATTGTGATTTCTCTAACGTCATAACAAACCATATTATTTACCTCTGATGCTGTCCACGGAACAGTTTTCACCTGTTTACACTTCATATTACACGGATAATTTAGCATTAAGCAGACGTATATCAGATTTTAAATTTAAATATTACCTTTTGTAAATGTCAGGACGTAAATAAAATGCTGGTCCAAATTTAAGTTTATCTACTAAATTTGCATTTAAGTGTTCGTTGTTGTCTGCATTACCCTTGGGATCATCATCGTGGCTGAGTTTCTTGCCCTTAATCTGATAATAAAGATACAGTCCGCAAGAAGAGGTAAGAATCCATCCGTGTGATTTATTATTTTTCAAAATATTATATCACATCTTGGTAAGAGGAATGACTGGCTCTTTTACCCAGTGCCGTGTTATTATTGGTTACCATATAGATTACGTCCACGCCTGTCTAGTAATGATAAACCTGTCATCAGTTCCAATATAATATATGACTACAGTGGAAAGACAATCAGCAATTATTTCTATATATGCAGATATACCCTGTATTCAATCTTTCTGATTTTACTGTAATCCGTTTGCGAATATCAGCAATGTCGAGGGGATCGTCTAGCAGTAGCAGATACTTTATTCCCCATTTTTAATTTAGATTACAAAGGGTTTATTCATCAATTAGAAACTTGTTAATGAACTTGATATTCCGAACTTTACTTCAACAGGTGCAGTGTTAAGAGGTGGAGACTCACCCGATGTCTTTTTCCAAGCAATATATGAAGAGATTGAAACTTTTCCTCACATCAAAAAGTCGGATAATACAGGCGATTCAGGTGTGTTTTAAACATTGTCATTGACCTCTCAAGAGATAAACACTTCTTCCATCTACAAGGTATTAGCGATCAACAAATGTCACGAAAGGTAACAAAACCTAGCTCCAGGATGAAATTAAAATTCAGCCAGAGCTAGTTATAGAATTTTCCATGATAACATGTGTAACTGGGACTAGAGTGAGGAGTTCAACTTTATCTGCGAGAGTTTTGGGTTAAGAAATGTGAAGGGTGTGCGTAGATATTTTTTTTGAAACTTTCTGCCTTTTTATTGCACAGTTAGAGCAGTCATTAGGCTAGGTAGCATAGTCTAAGTCTCCTGTTGCGTGATGGGGGAAGGCAGAGGGACATCCATTGTTCCTGATGACTATATCTGTAAGAGGTACTGCTTACTTCAGATCGTATTAAGGAAATAGAGTTCGAATCAGATGATAATTCAGAAGTCTCAGGGTTTGATCGATAGGACTATCAAGGAGGTAATTACACCCAAGGTGCAGGACACAATCAAGAGGCTTCGAGGGGAGAGCAGTGCAGAGTACCCTTGTTGCTATCTTCGTAAACAAAAGGAGTGCGGCTTTGAGTAATGTTCGGGGATTTTCTTACAGAAGAACGCCAAAATGATCAAGGCTGTTTCACTGAGTTCGGCTTGTCACTCAGAATGGAAAGGAAAAGAAGAAGCGAGCTGTTGTGTCACGTAGCCCGTGAACGGGTTAAAGAACCAGCAGAAATGAAGTACACTTTAGAGTCTGGCATCGCTATAAACTAATAATGTTTCTTAGTAACTATGCAATACAGTAATATCTCACCAACCATAGCACATACGACCGTTCATCAATAGTGGAATTATCACCAAGGCAAGGGTCGACACACGAATAATTCCCAACCGGTCGCACCCTTTTCACACTGTGAGTCACTGATTGATTTTCCCAAATCGATCCTCAAAACCCCACCATCGTGTGGGTGCACAAAGCTTGTTTAGTGTCCGACACTGTGTGTGTCTCGTGGTGTGTCCTGTTGTGTCTGTCTGTGTAACAGCGGATCTGCTTTTTATCTCCACATGTTGGACACCAGCTGTCCAACAAGCTACTCCGTCCAGCGCTTTCTGCCCACTCTCTACATGCAGGCAAATGACCTCGGAGAAAGGTAAACAATCAGCAGAGGAACCATAACATCATTCTTTCGAGCAGTTTCTGCCTCCCTCCCACCTCTCTCTCTCTAGTTCTCTCTCTCTCTCTCTCTCTCTCTCTCTCTCTCTCTCTCTCTCTCTCTCTCTCTTAATAGCAGCACAGTTCATAGGGTCTCTTCTTGATCCCTTTCTAAACGCGGGTGACCGCTAACATCCCCCTCCTTTTAAGAAATCTTCACGCAGGGAAAATTTCAGGTTGAATGTGTATTACAGAGTATGAAACAATACATGAGTACACATCAGATTACACAGAAAAACCGGTACAATTTCCAACCTAACATCTAGATAAACAATCGGCTATAAGGTTGTCAGTACATTTCACATGTCTAATTTTGAGGTCATATTCTTGCAATATCAGACTCAACAACCTTCTGTTGGTGATTAGCCAAAATACTAGCGGATTATGATCTGTGTAAACTATCAGTGGCTTCTGGGCAGGACAAATATAAACTTGGAAACGTTGCAAAGACAAAAAGAGTGATAGTAACTCTTTATCCACAGTGCAATAATTTTCCTGGTGTACATTAAATTTCATGGAGATATAAGCCACTGGGTGTTCAATGTCATCCGCACCCTTTTGCAATAATACTGCTCCAGCAGCCTCGTCACTAGCATCTGATGCTATGGAGAATGGTTTTGAAAAGTCAGGTGCTCTGAGTATGGGATGAGGACACAGCATAGTTTTCAGATTTTTAAACGCCTCCAGGCAAATGTCAGTCCATACAAATCTCTCACTCTTCCTTAGGAGACTTGTGAGGAAGAAAGCGATTTCTGCAAAGTTTTTACAGAACTTTCGTTATTACCTCACTATTCCCAAGAACGTTTTCAAAGATTTCTTGCTAGTCGGAACGGGAACCTCAGCAATAGTCTTTACCTTGGCTTGTACAGGAGCCAGTTGCCCCTGACCTACTACATACCCCAGATACGTGACAGTAACGTGGCCAAATTCACTTTTCGCGAAGTGCACTGTTATATTGGTCTCAGACAGCCGCTTGAACAGTTCTTCCACAGCCAGAATGTGTTCTTCCCACGTGTCACTGCAGACCACTAAATCATCGATATAAGCCCCTGTGTTTTCTAAACCTCTAATTACCGAGTCAGTCATCCATTGAAATGTCCCTGGAGCATTTTTCATTCTGAAAGGTAAAACATTATATTCACACAAGCCTGAAGGTGTGACCAATGCTGAATTTTCTCTAGCCCTTTCAGGCTGAGAAACACACCAATATCCTTTCGGCAAGTCAATTTTTGTAAGGTACTTAGCCGTCCCCACTTTATCAATGTAATCATATACTCTTGGGCTGGGATAAGCATCTGTCTCTGTGATGGCATTGACTTTTCTCTAAGCAGTGCGGAATCTCGTGCTCCCATCCGACGTAAGGACAATCACGCGTGGTGACTCCCAGCCTGAGGTAGATCGCCTAATGATGCTGGCAGCTAGAATGTATTCAATTTATTTTTCCACCAACTTGCTTTTCTATAAATTCATTCTATAGGAATGTAATTTACTGGGCTGGACTGAATTTATAATGACATCATGCATTGCCCACGTGCACCGCCTCGGACAATCGGGAAATAAATCCTTATGCCTGTCAAGTAAGTATGTCAGTTGAGTTCTCTGGGTAGTCTCCAAGTGACAGATTTTATCACTAAGGTCGGTCAAAATAATGCAATTCTCCCGGATGTTTTACACTTTATTTAACTTATTAACGTGCTCCTGCTCGTTATCAGAATCCATCCCCCCTTCTGTTTCCATGGCTGTACTAATTGGTACCATCTTGGGGTCATGATATGGTTTCTGCATATTAACGTGAACTAACTGATTAGCCTTCCGCATATCAGGAGTTTTGATAACATAGTTCAAAGAATCAATCTCTTTAATCACCTCATACGGTTCCTGGAACCTAGCGTGGACGGGGTTGGTTTCCAAGGGAAACAAAACCAGGACATTATCACCAACTCATATCATCTGTTCTCATGCTCTTTTATCATACCAATGCTTCATTTTGACTTTGGAGACTTGTAATTCTTCTTTCCTTGCAAGGCCGCATACCTCATTAAACCTCTCGCAGAATTTCAGAACATAGGCTATCACACTGTCAGGCACTGTCGGGTTAGACTACTGCTCTCTGAGTAAGGTGTAAGGTGACACAATAAGCTTAGCTCTCAACTCTTTAACTATCCCCTAGAATGCTTTCGAAGTGAAGTTACTACCCTGGGCAGATTGGATTTCTTTAGGTAGACCTACCAGTGTGGATAGTTTGATAAGTGATTTTACCACAGTCTTGGCCTTGATGTTCCAGAGGGGCACCACTCTATGGAACCTAGACACGGCACTGGTGGTAGTTAACAGATATTCGTAGCCAGCTGCAGTCTTTGGCAATGGGCCCACACAATCCACTCTGACCCTGGAAAATGATTAACCAAAACAGGCATTGGCCTAAATGATACTGCTGGGACCACCTGATTAGGTTGTCCTGCACCCTGACAAGTATGGCAAGTTCTGCACAAGTTTACAACATCCTTCCTTAAATTAGGCCAGTGGAATTCCTTGAGAATTCTTTTTGCTGTATTTCCCACATCAAAGTGTCCACCTAAAGACATGCTATGAGGCACATTTAAAGTCTCAGCTCTGTAAACTTTCGGGACCACAACTTGACGTTCAATCGTCCAATCCTCATCTGCAGGCACAGCAGGTGGCCTCCACTTCCGCAGTAACACACCATCCTTAAAATAATATCCTACTGACTCTCTCTGAACCTCCTCTTCTGTGAGAGCTGTCTCATTTAACGCAGCAATTTCCGAATCTCGACTTTGCTCTGCTGTAAATTCACCCCTCGACAACGACAAACCTTTCTCATCCTCCTCACTCTCCAAATCCTGATGTAAGATGAAAGGTAGAAAGGTCTCTGACAGACTTCAATAAATTAAACTCCTGTCTTTGCTAACTGTGTCAGTATCTGTGCGTGGGCTCCAGCCACAAGCTTGTTTCATTTCAGCTGTCCTGCTGAGTAAAGTTCACCCTGGATAGGTGCCAATTTAACATTTAACAAACTCAACACCATCATTAAGCTTATGTATACATTCTGAAATTTCCCAAACAATCCATCGATTCTGTTTCATTAACCCTTACTTCGATTCGTCCCCATAGTAACCCAGACAGGTGGTCTCTCAAAACCAAAACAATCTTTTTCCTCTACATTGTAATCTTGAACAACAGCTCTATGACGTTGGAGTTGCTTACTTTCAATTTCTAAAATAGAGTTTTAGAAGCTGACAAGTTTTCCAACAGAGTATTATCCTGCAAGCTGTGTCAAAATCGCAAAACCAATCCAAACTTCACAAGTTCTTTCTTTAAAGATCCAGCCACAGCCCCTTTCTTACGATTGACCATCAAATCCCCATCACCCGCTTTCAACTCATCACCAACTTTTAGAACATCGTCTGACACGAACGACTGAGAATCCTCAATTTCCACTGGCACCAAGGTTAACCCTTTATTCACTGAATCAAGTTCACCTGACCCACAGAAAAATTCATTCCTTTACAACCAAGTTAGACACCTCAGACCTTAACAGAGTTTTAACACAAGGTTCAACCTCCTGGACATTCCCAAATACTTCAGCAAGCTGAACACAGGCAAACGGGACAGCTGCCTCTTCTAGGCTTTAGATACAGGTCCCATTTTCAAATTCCAGGTTCCCCTGATCCTCTGGGCAACTGCTATCCGGAGTAAACTCAACATTATGGGTTAAAACAACCTCTTCCTCTAACGCAGCAGACACCCGCAAGGTAGAAGCGTCCTTTTCCTCTCGGAATGCCCTTCCATCATCGGGAAAACACTTCTTAAATTTTTCAATTTCAACCAGCTCTTTCTTGTTATAGAAACTCACCAGGGTCCCACACTGGACCTCCTAGCTGCCACATCTCCCTCTCGAACTGTCTCTCTCTTTCCCTTCTGTCTTGCTGCTTCTACTCTTTGCCTTTCTACTTACACTCTCTGTTTCCTTTCCTCCTCAGCCTCGAGCTGTTTTACTGGTAACACATGTTCATGTTCACTTTATCTGACTGAACCTGAACCTCAGCCTCAGTAAGTGTTTTACACTGAACAAAAATCTCCAACGCCTCCTATTCGAATTTCCCCTCGTCTACGCAATGACGTGCTATTAACAACTGTACCTGAGGCTTCCTCATGCGAATGGTCACTTTAAACTTTAGTTTACGAGTAATTCCCATCAGTACATCCCTCTTAGCCTCGTCCAACGCCTCAGGGGCGTTGCCCTAATTTTGTCAAGTACCCCGTGACCGGGTTAAAAACCAGAATAAATGGAAAACACTTTGGAGTCTGGTATCCCTATAAACTAATAATGTTTATTAGTAACTAAGCAATACAGTAATATAAATGCAAATATATTGAACAGTTTAGCAATCGTGTGTGTGTGTGTGTGTGTGTGTGTGTGTGTGTGTGTGTGCACTGGTTAGGCACGGGAGTACATTCAGCCAGAGATTCATTCCACCGAGGTGTAACACTGAGCGTCATAGGAAGGCATTCCTACCTGTGGCCAACAAACTTTACAACTCCTCCCTCGCAGTGTCAGACACCCTGAGCCAATAAACTGGCCCTGGACTTATTTCCACTTGGTATGATTAACTTATTATTATTTAATTATTTATGTTTTTATATTGCTATATTTATTCACTATTTTTGGTTGGTAAGGCTGTAAGGAAAACCAATTCCCCCCCGGGATCAATAATGTCTGTGTGTGTGTGGAAATAGGATCAAAAATAGGCTCTTTCAAACCTGGGGGTAAACTGGTACAGTCTTATGATGTAGTGAAGTGAGAGAGAGAGAGAGAGGTGAGGGGTGAGCTGTTTTCTCCGATCTTCCCCTTGACTTCCGAAATCCTGTTGTAGTCACCGAGTATGACTCTAGCACATACGACCATTCTTCGGTTGTGGAATTATCACCCAGGCAAGGGTGGACACACAAATAATTCCCCACCGGTCGCACCCTTTTCACACTGTGAGCCACTGACAGATCTCCCCGAATCGATGAACTAAAACCCCACATTCATATGGGTGCATAAATCTCGTTCAGTGTCCGACGCTTTGTGTGTCTCTTGATGTGTCCTGTTGTGACTGTCTGTGTAACAGCGGATCTACCTTTTTCCTGCTAGACGAGATTCCGCTGCAATTTCTGACAGCCTACATCGCTGCTGCTGCTGCACTCCAAACTTCTTGTCATCCGCAAATTTGGTGATGCAGATAACTACAGTTTCATCCATATCATTGATAGAAAGGACAAATAGGAACAGGTCCAATGAGGCAAAATTGGGCTGAGAAGTGGCAAATGGATTTCAACCCGGTGAAGTGTGAGGTGGTACACTTTGAAGGACAAACTCCAAGGCAGAGTACAAAGTAAATGGCAGGATACTTGGTAGTCTAGAGGAGCAGAGGGATCTGGGTGTACATGTGCACAGATCCCGAAAAGTTGCCTCACAATTAGATCGGGTTGATAAGAAAGCTTACGGGGTGTTAGCTTTCACATGTCGAGCGATAGATTTTAAGAGACGCGATGTAATGATGCAGCTCTATAAAACTCTATTTTTGCCACACTTGAAGTACTGTGTCCAGTTCTGGTCGCCTCACTACAGGAAGGATGTGGAAGCATTAGAAAGGGTCCGGAGTAGATCTACCAGGATGCTGCCTGATTTAGAGAGTATTGAATATGATCAGAGATTAAGGGAGCTCGAGCTTTACTCTTTGGAGAGAAGGAGGCTGAGCGGAGACATGATAGAGGTGTACAAGATATTAAGAGGAATAGACAGGGTGGACAGCCAGCGCCTCTGCTTAGTACAAAAGGACATGGCTTTAAAGTAAGGGGAGGAAATTTGAAGGAGGATATTAGACGAAGGTTTTTCACTCAGAGAGTGGTTGGTGCGTGGAATGCACTGCCTGTGTCAGTGGTAGAGGCAGTTACACTTGTGAAGTTTAAGAGACTACTAGACAGGTATATGGAGGAATTTCAGTTGGGGTGTTATAAGGGAGGCAGAGTTTGAGGGTCGGCTCCTCATTGTGGGCCGAAGGGCCTTTAATGTGCTGTACTATTATATGTTCTACGTAAGTTAGAATTGTCTTACCACTGGCATAGCCATGCCGTCTATCCATAATCTTCCCATGCCTATGCTCATATGTCGAGTCCCTTAGAAAACCTTCTAATAACTTTCTACTTATGGGCAGCTCACTCTCCTGTAATGTCTTGCTTGATAATTGGACCAATTCATAGCCATGGATCAACAGTAACTATCTGCTAAGCCATTAACTAACATTCCCATATAAATATCTCTGCTTGGGCTCCTGCAATTTCTTAACTTGCCTGCCACAGGGTCTGAGGTTACACCTTTTCAGGCTCTAGGGGGAATCCACGCTAATATGCCTTAAAATAGCAAATAGACCCTCCTTTGTAATCTGCATATATTCCACGAAATCGATGCTGCTTTTCCTCACTTCTATAGACTCTGTGTTCATCTCTTTTTTAAATACAGAAGAAAAAGCTTAATTTACATCTCCACGATCTCTTTTGGTGGTATTAATGGACTACCAATCTTTTCTTCCAGAGGGTCAATTTTGTCCCTTGCAGTCTTTTCGATTTTCTTAACATATCCGTCAAATCCCTTCGGATGATCGTTCAGCTTGTATGCTTGGGCAAATTCATGCCTTCATTTAGTAATTTTTTTCATTATTCAGTGTTTTCCTGAATTTCTTACATACTGTAAGTACTTATTTTGTTCTGATCACCCTTTTCCTGTGAAACACTTTTTTTATTCTCTCTCTTAATATGCCTTATAAATGTCCTAAACATCCCTTGAAAGGGTAATTTCCCTAGTTATTTTATTCCGCCGTGCACATACAAACTTTTTATTCTGAAAATTTCACTTTTGAAGTCTTTGTAGTGACCAAGTACACCTTTGCCAGAAAACAGCCTTTCCCCGTCCATACTGGCCAGGTCCTTTTGATACCCTGCTCCTTTCTCTAATCAAAGATCTCGTATCGCACAATCAATCACATGGGGGTTTCTAAGTACTGATGAAGAAAACTTTACTGAATGCAGTTAACAATCTCAATCTCTTCTAGTCCTTTTAAAGTATGGGAATCCTGGTCAACCTGTGGAGAGTTCAAATCACATACTCTAATGACCTGATGTTTCTGCCGGCCTTCTCCAATGTCAGTACAATTTTGTTCCTCGAAGTCCATTCGGTTAGTCTACAACATAGTCCCATTAATCTGGTCATAAATTATCTACCTCCCAATCCCATCAGAACGCCTCACGAGACTAGTTCTCCAATCTCTCGTGACAGCACTACTGTTACGTTTTTTTTTTCTAACTAGCAAAGCCATCCCTCCTCTTCTAAACGTCCCCGCATTGACTCATTTGACGCTATGGAATCAGTCTTGCCTCCTTCAACTAAGTCTTAAGAATGGCTACAATACCAGAATACCATGTGTCAATACATGGTGCAAGATAAACTGCCTTTCCTACGATACTACTTGCATTGAAATAGGTGCAGTTCAGTGAAACAGTCACACGATGCCCAGCGTTTTGTTTCGTGACATTGTGGACGGCTTAACCGCATCTGCCTTATTTTAATTATGTCTGCCGATCAATCCCGACCGCTGTTCGAAACACTAAATTGCGCGAGTCGATGCCTGAAGCCAAACTGGATGAACATTGACTTCTCAGGCTTCCGATCTACAATATGCCACTGTTTTAAGAAATCAAGTAGGGATAGGACTGGCAGCTCAACTTCTGGTGTTCTGTTGTCTTGAATGTATCTAAGCGTGAGCAATATCTCTCAGGGACAATGTTCGGACTGCATAGGACGTCTACGGACTGTGGAATAAGGAAGGAATGGCGACTTGAAGGACAATTTTACGGACTACCCAACAATCGGCAGGATTTAGAGGGGCACATGTCTGAAGAAATCACAGACATTAAGCATGGGAAATAATTACATGTGATTCATATTTTCCACATATTGACTGAGATTCCCATACTATAGAGGGCTGGATGGGACAGAGTTCATCAAATGTGTTCATGAGAGCTTCCCTAATCAGTACATTTAAGTCCCAGCTAGAAAGAGAACGATAGTAAATATCCTGTTAAGGAATGAAACAGGGCAATCAGCAGAAGTGTGTGCCAGGGAAAACCTTAGAATTTTGCATCTACTGTTTATTATGGCACTAGTTCCAAGATCATTGTTGTGAAGATTAGATCTGGTCCTCCAGTTAAGGTTCCAAATTGGGGAAATACCAAACCTTTTGGTATTAAAAAAGGGCCGGGCATGGGTGGACTTGGACAAGCTGTTTCCTGGCAAAGGTGCACTTGTTAAGTGGAAAGCCTTCAAAATTGAAATGTTGACGAGTATAGCGTTTGTATTGCTGTCAGAATAAAAAGCGGAAATAACAAGCTTAGGAAATTTTGTTTTCGAGAGGAATTCAGGCCCTGGTTGACAAGAAAGAGATACATAACAGGAGTAATCAGGATGGAGCAAATGATTTATTCGAGAAGTGTAAGAAATACTAGGGAGCAGACAAGATGGAAATGAGGAGGGCTAAAAGAAGGCACGAGGTTGCTCAGGTAGAAAAGTTGAAAGCGAATCCAAAGACTACTACATATATGTTATGATCAAAGGTACAGCAAGGGACAAAATGTATCCTCTGAAAGATCAGAGTGTTCACATGGAGCTGAGGGAGATGTTGCGTTCTTAAATGATTTTGTTTTGTATCAGTATCCCTGACATAGAAGGATTTTTTAGGTATTCAGCTAAGCCGACATGGTCTTATATTACAAAGTAGCAAGCGTTTGCTGCCTTGAGTCAACTTAGAGTCAATAAAATACGCAGCCCTGACAAGTCTTCCCTGAGACATCTTGGCATTCAAAATGAGGTGGTAATTTTGAATAGCCATTGACTTCACAGGAAAAGCCATGAACTTGTCATAAGTAATTACCTCCTGATTACTTCTCTGTACAATGGTGTGCCACATAGGTCGTTACTGGATGTGTTGCTGTTTGTCATCGACATTGACCGTCTCGATGATGGCTTAGCAAAATCTGTGGATTTCAGTAGGATTGGGGTGTTACGTACTGGTGACACATGACAGTCGTACCCTAGTCACGTGACTGGGGTTGAAGCTATACAGGACTTGAGGTAATGGTCTTGTGATGGTGGAATGACGTCATTTCCCCGCCAGTAGAGATCATGTGACAGATTTTTTTTACAGGTCATAAAAGGAAGACCCCACCCTGTGAGGCGGGGCAGTTGGTGGCTGGATATGCCAACTTGACTTCATGCCACTGCGTGATTTAATGTGATGACGCAGATAAGTTGAAAGATGAAGCTTTATCTAATTCCTAAAGTTTGAAAGGTCATTGCCAGCAGTTTCTTTACAATACTGCTAGTTTGAGAATCAGTGGAGAGTGAAGATCGGAGTTCGGGAGTTAAAGATCGAGGAGAATCTTTTTTCGACGGTGAAACGGGTTCAACCTTGTTTAATCCTAATTCGGAAGGAATTCGTTAACTGTTCTCCTGTTAATCTCTGCTGGATAGCAGAAAAGATTGAGGACAGTGATAAAGGAAAGGTCAGTGCCTTTAAGCCGTTTCGTTTCGTTTCGCAAATTCTTCGTGGGAAAAGTTTGATGTCGGGGATCGAAGCAAAACGACGTGAAAGAGAATTTAAATCGTCTTATAAAGTCTCTCCTTTTAAATGGACTGTGTGCATTTTTGAACTTTTGGCAATACTACTTTAAAGAACTGTTCTTGCAACATCGCTTTAAGAACTGTTTGAGCTGCATCGCTTTAAGGACTGTAAGCTTCATTGCTTTAAGAACTGTTTAAGCTGCCGCACAGCAGCTGATTTCTGGTTACGTTAGTGTTTGTTTACATTTGGGGGGTTTGTTTTCAGTGTTTAATAAACGTGTTATTTGTTATATAAACCCTTGCCTAACTCATACGTTTATTGTTGCCTGAATACGTAACACATGCCATGACTGGGGACCCTGAGCTCGATCTGCCAAGCACCATGTGATGGCTGCCTATGCATGATAACCAAAGTCTCTCAGAGCAAGGAAATAACCCCTTGGGAGAACATCATACTTGACATGAGCAATCACACTACTACTACAGTTGGTGGGAATAGCTCTCCAGTTTTCTCACTGATGCACAGTGGGCTCATGCCTTCTTTTATGTTGTAAGTTTTCTATGATTCTGTAATCTCATTTTCTTACCGTTCCTACATACCTCAGTACAGGAGATAATTGATCAAAATTACAGGGAAGTAGTCACCCCGAAGTTGCAGAGTAGCTGGGTGACTGCCAGGAGAAATGGAAATCGGCAGTTAGAGCAGAACACACCTGTGGCTATTCACCTCAAAAATAAGTGTATCACTTTGGATACTTTTGTAGGGGTGACCTTGTGGGAGAATGCCACGGCAGCTGGGTTACAGGCACTGAACATGGGTCTGTAGTGCAGAAGGGAAAGAGAGAGAAGAAGGGTGTGGTAGTGATAGGGGAATCAATAGTGAGGGGAACAGACAGGAGATTCTGCGGACGAGAACAGAACACCCAGATGGTATGTTACCTCCTGGGTGCTAGGGTCAGGG
>JAUOBT010000001.1:25881468-25891615 GCA_032362145.1 Hypanus berthalutzae | reverse complement strand
GCTGCCGCACAGCAGCTGTTTCCGGTTACGTTAGTGTTTGTTTACTTTTGGGGGATTTGTTTTCAGTGTTTAATAAACGTGTTGTTTGTTATATAAACCCTTGCCGAACTCAAATATTCATTGTTGCCTGGATACGTAACAGGGGTGTAGTGAACAGCGAGGAACTCCTTCAAAGCGTGTAGTTATTCCTAGACCAGATAGAAAAGTGGGCTGTAAATTTTCTGTGGATTTAATACAGCCAAATGTATGGTGTTGCAGTTTAGTAGGACTTACATTGTAAGTGTTGAATCATTTAGCAGTGCAGTAGAGCAGTGATATCCTCGAAAACAGATGCATTATTCTGTGAAAGAAACGTCACAGGTAGATTAGGTCGAAAAGAAAGCTTGCGGCACACTGAACTTTGTAAATCAAAGTACTAGATACAAGAGATGGGATGGTGGTTTCGATTTGTGTAAGCAGTTATTGAGGCCTAATTTTGGGTATTGTGTGTAGGTTTCTTAACAAACTTTCACAAAAAATGACAAAGGGATTTAAAGAGTGCTGAAACAAAATACAAAAAAAAATTGTCGGACTTGAGTTGCAGGAAAAGGTTAAACAAGTTAGCTCTTCATTTCCTGGAATGTTTAGGAATGAGGGTGATTTGACAGAGATATGAATGGATGGAGTTTTGTCTCTGGCAAAGGTGAAAGGCGTTCCATCCATTCGCTAGCGTGCAAGTCCCCCTTGGGTAAACAGTAGCACCAGCTTAGCAGAGTGCACTCCCCCTCCCCCGCTCACATCTCCACAAACAGTTAGGAGTAATGAGAAGCTATGGGAGCAGGTGGTGGATGGTTGCTCAAACAGTCGCTGGATATCATAAGTCCTGGTTATATTCTACCTCTGTTGCCAGGAGGAATATCACTGAAAAGTACTGATAATAGCTAGGATGAATCATCTTATTAAGACACAATGCAGATAAAGGCAAAGGCCAAAAACAAATTAGAAGGAGAAAAATTACCACGAAGAATCGTGGTGGTGAAAAAGACCATGATGGCCTACGTCATTCGACATGGTAGAGAATGACGATAATGAAGATGAGGAGGATGCTGATGCTAAGTTAAGACTGTGTTTTAGGTAAATGCAATCAGGCTGTTTCCATTGAGGTTGGCTGAGACACGAACTAGAGTTAATGTGTTAAAATTGAAAGATTAAATGTTTAAGGAGAACACGAAGATAACTTTTTTGTACTCAGAATTTGGTGATGGTGTAGTTTCAAGATGAGAAGCAAAGTGTGGATTCGATTTCATCATCTTGCAGACATTTCTGTTGCTATATTGAAGGCTATGATCTGCACAAAGAAATGAGTGTTCTGGACAGAAAACTGATGCCTGTTCTGCTATAAAGGAGAACTGAATTGGCTGGTGGCAGAACCAGCATCTGGCGTTAATTGTCCACCATACTCTATGGCATGGTAACTGAGATGATGACCAGTTTATGAATTCTATTTCAAATGTCAAATAAATCATTCCATCAGCTACCATTTTCATTGACTTCCAGGCTCTGGTTCAATTGGTTCCATCGATCAAATCGACTATTACACCAGCGACCCGTTTAACGGCACCGTTCATGGCCTAGAATGCAGCGAAGGAAAACCCTGTGTTGCCGGTTGGTAAATATTTTGTTTCTGTTTTTATTTTCATGCTGCTGGCGAATATAAGTTTACAAAAGAAGTTTACAGACATGCAGGGCGTAAAATTATCTAACATCTGGTACTTTTCTGAGAGATTTTCGTTAATTGATGTTTGTGCCAAACAAAATCACCTTCTGCAGCCAGCTCTGTAATTGAACGAAATGTTCTTTCATTGTTCGCTGCGTTTTGCTCATTTCCATGTGCAGAATAATTAGTGCGCTATACACGTGCGCAATCCGTTGTCCATAGGCAGAGCACATGTAAAGGTTCACCTTTCATTAAACTGCTCATCACACCAGGAACAAAAACAATATCTCTCATTCAGCAGGGTGCGCTGTACACAATGTGGTTTCGGGGATATCGATTTCACTTATTTTTCCTTCCAGATCTGATTCCCAGCTGTGAAAGTAAAACGATGGATAGTCCTGATGCTCTGGTCGGGATGGCCGGCGGTGCCGACAATTGCTGATGATCACAGTTTCGAACATTACCACGAAAATTAAGGTGAATTCAGTCTCCTTCATATCCTCAGTACCGAATCTTTGGGTAACAAATTATTGACCGGCTTATGATTTCATAAACACTCAAACTGTATTAGTATTTCTTGAAAATACATGTCCTGAGAAAATGGTTCACGAGCAGTTTTGTTCTCACGCAGACAATGTTGACATCCCGGAGTCTTACCTCAAACACGGTACTCTACGATGTTATATTGTGCACGCCGATTTCCCATTATACACTGTATTTCCAGGGATTGAAACTGTTCATGTTCATCCGTATCCAGCAAATCTTCCTCCTACTCAGATCAGATGCATTAAATCCGTGCTGCTGATTAAATCACTGCCGTTGATCTTCAATAGATTGTCCCCAACATGCGAATTTCTCACTCGCATATCGAGTTTGTTGTTTTTCGTTTTAATTGTCATGTCTATTTCGTCTAAGAAGACTAATCCTTTCACAGAGAATAGACAAGAACTTTCAATTTCGTCAATTAAATAAAAAAGGCCAAGTAGTATTTCAAATGTAATTTATTTCCAGTCCGCTCTCAGCCGGCATAATTTGTCAACTTTGTTTTCATTCTCAGGTAGATCAGCATGAACTGCACGATCCCATATTCTAATGCCAGTAATGAAGAGAATGGAAATATTCTGACTCATATCGAGACGCTATCCTTTCATCTGTCAAGGAAGATGAGCATGCAGAACTTTATCTTGTTGTCTCCTGTTGAAAAATGACAAAATTTAATACTGACATTTTGAGTATATTTGCTTTGACTCTTGTCCTATCACTTGATAGAAAACATCTGTGTTTAATTGAATGCAAATAAGTCTGAAGAAATGGAAGAAATAAATCTGGATATCCCTCGGAAATAAAGATCATGACCATTTTTATCGATCATTATTATTAAAAGCCATTTGCATTTCCAGTATGCCCAACAGTTGTTAAAGATTTCTTAGGTGTTCAGATGAATGGATTTATTGCTTTATCGCGCTTTATTTTGTTATGGTTGTTGGCAGTCAGTGTTTCAATTTGCATTGTTTATCGAAGTTTCAAGCAAATTAAATAAATATATCATCTCATTAATGTGTTCACATTTTGTCTGAAACGCAAGCCAAATCAGGGATATGGAATGAACACCACGCTGTTCCTCGAGAATTCTAACATGAACAAGAGATACATACTATTATCCATAGACCTTCTTATGATTTGAAAATGTTCTGGCAAATTGCCATCTGGCCCAATGGATTGGAAGTGAACAACAAAGTTGCCATCAACAGAGTAATGGAAAAATAAGTGAAATTAAAAAGTCTGAGCACACCTGGAATTTTGGGGGGCGGCGGGTGTGAGAGGAAGGGGGAGAGAGAAAGAAATAACTAATCAGCTCAACCCGATGAGCTAAGAGTTATTATGAATCCAGGAAATCCCTCATATTTCGAATATAGAGCGATGGAACAGGAGAAAATAAAAAAAAATAACTTTCTAAGGTAATTGATATGCTATTGCATGGGGAGAAGTGCCAAAATTTCCCTTATTTTGTTGTACAGGTTGTTTCTCTCATGTCATTGTTTTTAATTGCTGGCAATATCATCTAACATGAGTGATCCAAAAAATGCACTGCTACAAACTATTCGAAACCTGTTGTTAATGACTTTTCCAATTTCTATGTCTAGTAAGAAGTAAAAAAAAAACTATCCAACATTTCCTCATCTGCAAACAGTTTGTGGAGTTCATATTTTCCAAATTGTAAAAGCAAAATTTATAGTCATGTATAATCATGGACGATTTCAATGAAATTTCAAAATGTAAGCCATCTTCAAGCCCATTAAGACGAGAACATCGTGCAGGTTACTGATATCTCTTTGGATATCCACTGTCAAAAAATCGCATCTAAGATTATCGCTTCTTCTTGAATTGCAGTGGCACTTTCTTGACAATATAAAAACCTTACACATAGCCATAAACAAAATTCATATTTGCAAATATTCCCATAATGTTGGTAACAAAGTGTTGGTAACAAAGTGTCGATCAAAGTGTCACTGTGGGATTCATTTCATTAAAACCTTTTTTTTTTGTATTTTATATTATCCTCAGATAATGTGTCATCTTGCACTATTCATCAGAGTTTAATCAGCCAGTGTAGTATCAAATGGGAAATTATTTCATTTATGATCCAGAATAGAGATTCAGATGGAGGAAGCCTCTGTGAGAAATTGATTGCATTCTGCATGTTCGACTTAGTGATGCAACATGGTATTGCCACTTCAACAAACGTCAGTATACTTCATCTAAGGACATTCGATTGAGAGGTTACTTCCTAATTCCACGGTAATATCTCGAAGGTTGAGGATTTGTTTGGATGAAATTTAAGTGGAGCTGTTATGTACATAAATCGTGAAGTGCAATAATTTCTCCCATTCTCAGTATACAGTCTAGTTCCATCATGACGTAGAGCCGTTGTTGATTTGTAATGGGTTTAGAGGGTTAATCAAGGAATGTGGATCAAGAAACAAATGATTTAATTCGCTATGCCGCTGCAGTACGGCTTTTATTTAATAAACCTGCAAGTGGAACTCCAACCTGTACTAACATTCCTTTCTTGCCCTATACTTTCACATCATTTGGTCATAAATTTTAGGGGAGAGTTGTTGTCAGCGGATTACAGACATCAACTCAGATTTATCACATTGCTGAATGTCTGTGGTCTTATGCCTTATACATTAATTGTTTATACATTTTTTACTGTTTAAGCAGTACATTCGGAGATCCGTAATACCTGTGTTTCTTGGCAATGACGTCGAGATTTGTTGAAATCCTGAATAAATTGAAAATTGAAGAATATAAATGTCAGTTTCCCTCATGTTAGCGGAGCAGAAATTAGTTGATGCAGTGGAAATAAGTACTGTATAATTTTTCATATGCAGGAAGACTTACAGATCATTGAATATTAGAATAGACATTTTTCGTTTACTTAGCTGTTGATTGATTGAAGTTACAATTTATCAAAAATCTATGCTCTATTTCCCAAAGCCGTTATTTTCCTTTACACAGATCTTGTTTTTTTTTATTATTCAAAGTAGCTTCACACAATAAAGTAATGAGCAGAGTATTAGCTACTTGTGTAGAAAATAATACTCGCCTACTTTCTGGGTCTTTCAGTACAAGGTCAGAATTCCATAATATATGGCAAAATTAGACAATTTGATACATCGACTCTCTCCGCCATTTCATAATATGAGATCTGTTTAATTTTCAGCCCCAATTTCCTGCCTTCACTCAATTTCCCTTTATTCTCTGACCAATAAAGGCTCTATAACCTTAAATCTACCCAATGACTTCGCCTCTACAACTGCCTATGGCAAGTAATGTCACCGTCTCACTACACTCCGGTGAAAGAAATTCCTCTTCACAAATATACTAAATGAATGAATCTCCTTTTTTTTGTGTTGCGTTCTCTGGTCATCGAATCCCGCAACACATGAAACATCCTCTATACGTTGACTGTGCCAGATCCTTAAAGCATTAGATGATTTCAATGAAATCCCAACCCCCGCCTCATTTTTCTGAATTCCAATGAGCACAGGCCATCAAACACTGCCCAAAAGATGAGTCTTGAAATCCCAGAATGAATTTTGTAAATTACCTTTGAAACCCGTCCAATGCAAGTACGTCCTCTCTCGGAAAGTGTGCCTAGAATATTCAAATACATTTTCAAAGTGAGGCTTCACCAGTGCCTTCTAAAGACCTAATATCCTTGCCCCAGGTAAATGAATGATAACTTTGCAGTTGTCTTTATCATAACCGTCTCAGCCATAAAATGACCTTTCGGGAATCCTGTACGAGGACTCAGAATTTACCGTACACCACAGACTTTTTTTTTGTTTTCTCTCCATTGAGCAAGTGTTCTTTGCAGTTTTGTTCCCCTCGATGAAAGTGTATTACTATGCTTGATCTGACACTCTATTCCATCAGCCACTTATTTTCTAATTTTCCTGGTCTGTTTAAAACCTTCTGTAACGGCTCTGTATCATCAACTCTACCTCCTCTTCCACCCATCTTCATATCGTACGAAATGTTGGCAGCAGAACCGTCAACCCATTCTTGCAATTCTTGCAATCCATTCTTAATGTAAAAAAAAACAGTCGTCCCATATAGACCCCTGTGGAACGCCTGTAATCATTGTCAGCCAACCAGAAAAAAAGTGCTGTTTATTCTACTGCTTTTTCATCCTGCCAATTAACCAATGCCCTGTCCATGCTAGTATCAGCGTCTTATATGCCAGAATATGCGTCATATATGTCATATATGTGAAATAGGTCCCCACAAACTGTATCTACATTAAATACAAATATAATACACACAATAATTGATTGCAAAAGTATTCACAATCCCCCACCCCAATCTTCAAACTGATACACTGAAACATCTCTGATGCAGTAATGTTTTTCTTTTTTTTTTTTTAAGAAGTCAAATAATTAGTTAAATGGAGATCTGCTTTTGATACACGTGTGTTCTTAAGGTGTTTCAATTGATTGTTGTAAAAATTCACCTGTATCTGGAAAGCCCAGCTGCTAGTGATTCAGTATCCTCGCAAAAGTTACGCCATGGACACAAAAGTACATTCCAAGGAACTCAGTGAAATGATTATTGAAAAGCTCAAGCAGGAGATGGATACAAGTACATATCCAAGTAATTGAATATCCCTTGGCAATTCAGGATGAGTCACAAGGTTCAATGGCCGCGCATACATCTGTTGTCCGTTTTCTGCACGACTGGGGAGATATTATGAGGAGAAAATCAAAGAGAAATTCACTGTTAAAAAAAAAGTCTTGTGGTTTGCAAGAGGTTTTAACTCAGCGGGCAGAAGATGCCATGGTCTGATGAAAACAAAAGTGAGCATTCTGCTGTCAGATCTTAAGGTACGTTTGGTATAAGCCAAATACCGCACATATTCAAAAACACACTATCCCTACCATGGAGCATGGGTTTGGGACTGCATCATGCTGAGGTGATGCTTCACTGCAGCACCTGCGGAAGATTTGTGAAAAAAAAAACAGTAAATAAATGCAGCAAAGTACTGTGAAATCATGGAGCAATACCTGATACAGTCTACAAAAGGACTGGGACTCTGGAGAGGATTTGTTTTCCAGCAAGATAATGACCCTAAGTGTACAGCCATACCTGCACAGAAATGGTTTAAAAAACAGCAAATATAAAGTACTGCAGTGACCAAGCCAAAATCCACACCTCAATCCAATTTCAAATTTGCTCCTGGACTTGAAAAGGGCTGTTCACTCACGGTCTCCATACAATCTGTCAGGTTGAGCAGCTTTGTAAAGAAGAAAGGAGAAAATGCAGTATTCAGAAATACGAAGATGATAGAGCGCTATTCACACGGATTCAAGGCTATAATTGTTGTCAGAAGTGCTTTCTACTAAGTACTGATTTGACAGAAGTGAATACTACGCAATCTATTATTTGGTGTTTTATATTTGTAATTATTTTCGATCGCTTTGTAGAGATCTGTTTTCACTTTGACGCAGAAGAGACTTTTGTTCTTGATCAGTTTAAAAAAAAGCCAAACTTAATCCACTGTGAATCAATGTTGTAAAATATCAAAACATAAATACTTTCTGTTGGCACTCTATTTGTTCCTGAATGTCCCTGTAGCTCTTGGCGTTGTGATATATTCTTATCAGTGTGATTTCACCCTACCTATTCTTGAGCTCTAGCCAAATCGATGCTGTGTCTGAACCCTCCATTATGTATCCTATGATTGCAGCTGTGATGTTTTCCTGATAATTAATGCAACTGCCGCTTCCAGTTTTAATTTCTTCTCTATCTTTTCAAAACCTTAGAGAACCTGGAACATTAATCACCTTTTTTTCCCCTTTCTCTCAAACAGGACTCTGCAATGGACGTAATATCGCACTGATCCATAATCTAAGTTCCTAACCTTTACCCACAGTACTATAATATTAAACTACAGAGCTGTCCGCCCCATTATACACATTAGATTGATTTTATCAATGAATATTTTCCCTGGCATCTACCTTTCTGTCTGTTCCTTCCAGATTCATACCCCTTGAAGAATTACATCTAACGCTCCTGAGTAGCATTAGAAAACCCAGAGGCCAGGACACTGGTTCACCTCCAGCTATGTTACAAACGGTCTTCCTTATATAGGTCACTACTTCACTAAAACAGGATTCAATGATCCAAGAATTTAATCCCTGCCCCCCTGCACCAATTCCTCAGCCACTCATTCATCTGTGCTATCATCCCATTCCTAGCTTAACTGGACCGTAGCAACGTGGTGGTCACCATGCAGGATGGTGTGAGGATAGACTCGGGACTAGACATGTCATCGTTGGAGTCAGGCTGCTGGAATCGCGCGTCTGGCTTCCCAAGCCTGGATCCTCGACGGTACGAGAGGGTAAACTTGCACCGTCCAAAAAACAATGCCCAACAGGCCTAGCGGGAGTTCAATCATTTGGCGGTCTGAATATCACCCAGGTTCTGATGATCACTCCACACTACAGATTGGTGTTCTGCCACCTCCGACCAGTGCCTCCATTCTTCCAGTGCTAATTTGACCTCCACCAGTTCTCGATTCCCCACGTCGTAATTCCGCCTGGCGGGGGACAGTCGGCGAGGGTATAAGGCGCAGGGGTGAAGTTTTACCTTCGAACTTGCCCGTTGGGATAGGACTACTCCTTCCCCGGAGTGAGAGGCGTCCATCTCAACGATGGATTGACAGGATGGGTCGGGATGGACCAGGATGGAAGCGGTGGGGAAACGCCTCTTCAGGAGGGTGAAAGCTGAGTCCGCTTCGGAGTCCCAGCGAGGTAAGACGGGTAAAGGTGACCGCCACTCGACCGTAGGCTCTGATGAATCTGCGGTAGAAGTTTGCAAACTCCAGAAATCGTTGAAGTTGTTTGCGTGTCGTGGGTCTAGGCCATTCTTCCACTGCCCGGATCTTCCCGGGATATTATTTTACCTGCCCGCTTTCAATGATATAGCCTCGGAAGCTGACCGAAGGGACGAAGAACTCGCATTTTTCCGCCTTTGCAAATGACTGGTTTTCCCACAGTCTCTGGAGGACTTGACGAACATGGTGTACGTGTTCTTGGGGGATGATAGAAAATAATGGATATCGTCAAGGCAAACATATATGAACCGATTGATAAAGTCCCTCAGTACGTCATTGATCAGGGCTTGGACAATGACGGGAACATTGCGGAGGCCAAACGGCATAACGAATTATTCAAAGTGGCCCAGACGTGTATTGAAGGCCGTCTTCCATTCGTCCCCCTCCCTCATCCTGACTAAATGGTAGGCGTTGCGAAGATCAAGCTTTGAGAAGGTGGTAGCTCCATGCAGAATTTCAAATGCCGAACTAATGAGGGGTAGAGGCCACTTGTTCTTAACTTTTATATTATTCGGTAATAATTCGGTAATAATTATTCGGCCTCGGTAGTGGATACAAAGGCGTAGCGTGCCGTCCTTCTTTTTCTACAAAAAGGAAACCGGCGCCTACTGGGAAGGATGAAGGCCTGATAATGCCCGTCGCGAGGGACTTGCTAATATATTTCTCCATGGCCTTTCTCCCATCAGGATAGGTTAAAAAAGGTGACTGGTGGGTAGTGGGGCCCAGGGGAGAAGGTCGATGACACAGTCATATGGGCGGGAAAGGGCCGCTTGTTTACCAAACACCTGTCCCATGTCATAGTACAATGTGGAGACGCGGGAAAAGTCGGGGAGTTCCAAAAGAAGCGGGATCGCGGTAGCTTCTCCGGGAGACGGGGCCGACCGCAGACAGTTGGCATGGCAAGAGGGTCTCAATTCTGCTATCCTTCTGGTAGACCAGTCGATGTGGGGATTGTGTTAGGTCGGCCATGAATACCCTAGATCTACCGGAGCTTGAGGTGAATGAATGAAACTGTATTCTACCTCCTCCCGTTGGTTGTCGGATAGGAT
>JAUOBT010000001.1:25808443-25829849 GCA_032362145.1 Hypanus berthalutzae | reverse complement strand
TGGGCGTGTGTCCCACAGTGGGATATGGAAGAAGCCAATGTTGTGTGCAGCCATCTTCAATACGGAGTTGCCATTTCTTTGCTGAGAGGAGCCCATTTTGAAGAGGGAAATATGCTTTTACAGAGTGTTGAATGTCAGGGTAATGAATTGACCCTATTGGACTGTCCAATTTCTCCGAAGAAGCATTTTTGCAACCACATGAACAACGTCACTGTGATCTGTTCTGGTGAGTACCAAGTTTCAGAAAAAAATCAATGTCAAATATTAATGGCACTTGGAAATCAAAGGTCAGTTATCAATAGTTCTTCCTGTTAAGCGTAAAACATTGCAGTAATATTGACCGACATTTCGTGGGAGAGATTCGTTAAGAATTTCTTATTGCTTAACGTTAATGAATGATTTTAATGTGGGCGGTCTGAAGGAAGAACAGAAGAAAGCCTCTATTTAGAAAGTTAGATGCGTTAAAACAAGAATCACACATCTAAATCTGACTAATATGCTGATACATTAGACAGATGGTAAAAAGATAGATAGATATTTTACTGATCCCAAAGGAAATTACTGTTTCACAGTAGCAACAAAAGTGCACAGATTTCAAATAGTAGTAGAGAAGTAAGAAAAAATAAAACAATAAGCTCTTCAACCACACAAATGAGGTTATTCCTTCCCCGGCTAAAGAATAACTCAATATAAAGACAAATGGCCGCGCGAAAGAATGACTTCAAAGAGCACTCTTTGCAGCAGGGAAGTTGTCTAGGACGGAAAATAAAAGTACTCCTCTGTTCAGCTAAGCTGATATGCAGCGGAATATTAAGCTCCTCAGAACAATAGGGCCTGGTATATTAAACAGTTATTTCGGCTTCGAAAGACAGAATTTCCTGAATCATTGGAGTTTGGGCTGACAAAGAAAGAATCATTGGTGCGATTGAAGAGATATGACCGAGGAAGAAATAAGCGACTCTTATCTTCTGGCGGGATGGTGCAGGATATTACTGCAAGGAAATGTACAGAAACGGATACCAGTAAAATACACGATGTTAAATGAACAAAACTTTGCTAAGATTCGATTAGTTTGTGGTAAAAGAATGTTAATCCTGCAACACTAATACAAACGACAAAAAAGTAGGACTGGAACAGAAAATCAGAGAATTACTAAGATGTTGAACCATGATGTTGCAGTATGTGGGAAGTCAGGGCGAACACAATTGTCCCTGGTGACTACACCTGTAAAAGTTGCATTCAGCTGCAGTAACTGAGAAAACGACTTCGGGAACTGCAGCTGTAGGTGGATGAACTTCAGATGAATCGTGAGGCAGAAGCAGACATATTCAGGAGTTTCAGTGATATAGTCACCCTAAAAGTCAGGAGGCAGTTAGCTAGGTGACTGTTAGGAGAGGGAAGGGGAATCGACAGGACGAGCAGAACACACAAGTGGCCGTTCCCAGCAATAATAAGTATACCGGTTTGGATACTGTTGTTGGGGTTGAGCTAGCAGGGAAAAGTTGCAGTAGTCGCGTCTCTGGCACTGAGACTTTCACTGAGTCTCTGGACTTTCAGCTCAGAAGGGAAAAGAGGAAGCAATATCGATAGGGAATTCGATTGTTAGGGGCACTGATAAGAGGTTCTGTGGGAGAGATCAAGAATCCCGGACGGTTTGTTGCTTCCCTGGTCCTAGCGTGCGCGATAACTCGGATTGGGTTCTCTGAATTTTCAAAAGAGAGGGTGTGCAGTCAAATGTCGTGGTCAATGAGGTGGATAAGAAGAAAGCGGAGGTTCTGCAAACAGAGTTTAGAGAGTTAGGTGCAGAGCTGAAGGACAGGACCTCCAGAGCTGCCATGTCTGGATTGCTACCTGTGCCACGTGCTAGTGAGTCAAGAAATAGGAAGATAATGCAGTTAAATATTTTGCTATGAAGTTGGTGCAGGGGGGAGATATTCATTTTTTCTGGATAATTGGGCCTTGTTCCAGGAAAGGTGGGACCTGTTCCGACGGGATGGATTGCACCTGAACTGTAGGGGGACTAATATCCTAGCGGGAAGGATTGCTAGTGCTGCTCTGGGGGAATCTAATTTTAATCTCATTTAATCTTGCAGAGGGAGAGGAACCAGAGTGATAGAGCAGGTTGTGAGGTGGAGGAGGATAAAGTTCATGCGAGAACTGCAGTTATGGCGTAGGGAGTACTCTACTGGGAGTAGTATATAAGGCCCCTGGTAGCAGCAGAAATACCGAGGAGCAGATTGGGAGGCAGATTTTAGAAAGGTGCAATAATAACAGGCTTGTTATCATGGGTGTCTTTAACTTCCGTAATATTGATTGGCACCTGTTTATTTTCCATGGTTTGGATGGGGCAGAGTTTGTTAACTGTGTTCAGGACGGATTCTTGTCTCAATAAGTTGACAGGCCGATTAGAGGGAATGCCATACTAGATCTAGTATTAGGTAACGAACCGGGAATAGTAGTAGGTGAGCATCTGGGGAACAGTGACCACCGTTCCCTGGCCTTGAGCATGATCTTGGAAAAGGATAGAATCAGAGAGGACAGGAAAATATTTATTGGGGAAGCGCAAGGTATGAGGCTATAAGGTTAGAAATTGCGGGTGTGAATTGGGATGTTGTTTTTGCATGGAAATATACAATGGACATATGGAATATGGGAATTGGCTCGCCTGCATAAAGCAGAGGTTCGGACTGGAGGGTGTACATTCGGATTGGAGGATTGTGTCTAGTGGTGCCCCACAAGGATCGGTTCTTGGAGCCGTACTTCTCGTGATTTTTATTGATGACCTGAATGTGGGGGTAGAAAGATCTTGCAGACGGCACAAAGATTTGTGGTGTTGTGGATAGTGTAGAGGATTGACGGAGATTTCAGACAAACATTGATAAGATGCAGTAGTGGGTTGAGAAATTGCAGATGAAGATTCAGGTGCAGGAGAAGTGTGAGCTTGTACACTTTGGAAGGACAAACTCCAAGGCAGATTACAAATAAATGGCAGGATAGTTGGTAGTGTGGAGAAGCAAAGGGTTTTGGGAGTACATGTCCACAGATCATTGAAAGTTGTCTCACAGTTAGATAGGGTAGTTAAGAAAGCTTATGGGGATTTAGCTTTCATAAGTCGAGGTATAGAGTTTAAGATTTGCGAGGTAATGATGCTGCTCTATAAAACTCTGGTTAGGCCACACTTGGGGTACTGTGTCCAGTTCTGATCGCCTCGCTATAGGAAGGATGTGGAAGCATTGGAAAACGTACAGAGGAGATTTACCAGGATGCTGCCAGGTTTAGAGTGTATGCATTGTGATCCGAGATTAAGGGAGCTAGGGCATTACTATTTGGAGAGAAGGAGGATAAAAGGAGACATAATAAGGTATACAGAAATTAAGAGGAATAGAGTGGACTGCCAGTGCCTCTTCCCTAGGGCACCACTGCTGAATACAAGAAGACATAGATTTAAGGTAAGGGCTGGGACGTTCAAGGGGTATATTAGAGGAAAGTATATTACTCAGAGAGTAGTTGGTGCATAGAATGCACTGCCTGAGTCTGTGTTGGAGGCAGATACACCAGTGGAATTTAAAAAACTATTAGATAGGCATATGGAGGAATTTAAGGTGGCGGGGGGTTATATAAAGGAGGCAGGGTTTAAGGGTCGGCAAAACATTGTGGGCCGATGGCCCTGTACTGTGCTGTACTATACTATGTTCTATGATCTATGCTAATTGCTTTGCTTTAGAAATTGTACCAGGAAACATCAACCGAATATCTTCAAAGAATATTATTCAAATGTAATCAGTGAATAATGACAAAAAGGAATAACAGAATGATAGTTCGAGGTAAACTGCTGCCCCAAAAGACTGTTAAATCGTGATTAACAAACATAAAACAGAAGACTTCGTAACAATTTTGAGAGAAAAGAATTTAATAAGAGAACTCGTTGCATTTCATCAATGCTGCGGCAAGTGAATACAACTGAATTTATTTCAGATTCTAAATCGTTCTAAGATTGGTAATAATTGTCATGATGACTATTGCAGTCAATTCCTGAGATCCACCTTCATAGTCACCGACCATAATCATGCTTACAAAGAAGGAAGTGAAGAGGACTATTGAAGGCTTGGCGATTACATGAACCTGAGAGTTCACAGTTCAAAGCACTAAAAGTAACTTTGTTCCCAACATACTTATATGACACCATTATAACCCAGCGATACAGATATTAATAACAATACAACACATTCGTATTAACTCTACTAGGGACAGAATGAGGAAGATGAATATTGGACATAAATAATACATAGCTATCAGATAAAGGTTCTGAAAATATATATTCATGGATGAAAACAGGATTCGATACCTTATGCGAACATTTGCAATTCTGATAAGAAATGCAAGTGAGTTAACAAAAATACAATAGAACCCAAAAAAATGAAAGATTTTTTTTGAAATCAAACTTATCGAATAGAAGATCATTACCCTCCATGAAATACATCCTCGGGATATGGTCGGCATGGTAGCTTAGCGGATGCATTAATCATTCACAGTACAGGCGACTATAGTTCAATTCCCGCCGCTACCTGAAAGGAGGTTGTAAATGTCCGCCCTGATCTTATGGATTTCCTCCAGTTGATCTGGTTTCCTACACAGCCTAAACACACTCAGGTTTATCGGTTTATATTTCATCAGGTATTTTCCAACGATTAGGCCAGGAATAGATTGCCGCCAATGGAATATATACAGCTTCTGGAAATAAAATTAAACGCGCACACAATGTGGTGCACATCCAGGGCCGGAAAGACCCACATTTTGCAATATGCCAACAAGTCTGAGCAGAGTAACATCGACAAGGAAGTGTCGAACCTTGAGACAAGTTGTGAAGTGCTCCCGAGTTGGAGACCACTTCCGAGAAATGGACGGTTTAATTGGGACAACAACAGAGTTAGATGGTTAACACACACACACACACACACACACACACACACACACACACACACACACACACACACACACACACACACACACACACATCAAAAATGCATAATAAAAGACCATAAAATTCAAGATGGTAAATTCAGAAAATGGCAATGGAAAATAGAAACAATCCAACCCTGACGAGGATTAAACTGCAGTTGAACAATCTCATTATTTAAACATGTCTAATCAATTGGTAAACTTCATTCACCAAAGTCACTAAATCATACCTTAATATGCAAACTCATAAATACACCATAACGTACAATAAACACAAGCCTGATCCTGTGTTAGAGTCTGATTCCAACAAATTATATTACAACAAATCCATTATTACAGAGAAGATAATCCATAATGACCATCCGACTATAAAAATAGAGGATTAGCTTGCAAGAAAATACTTAGTTAATCAAGGTAGTCATTCCAACCACACATAAAATATGAAACTAACTTTATGCCAAACACCAGAAGAATAGTGAATTAGAAGAGGAAATTAAAAGACTATGGAACTTGGTCAAGGTGTACATTGTCCTCCTGATAATATTTACGACTGTTATCCCAAAGTTACTACGCAATAGCATTAACAATTCGGCCTACACAACAATATCTAAGTAAGACTGCAGAAGATAAACTACGAAACAGTACCAGAATAGTCCAAAAGATCCCAGTAATTGAGAAATCAGTGCACTTGGCTACTCTCGGATCTCAGATTTTAACAAGTTGAGCTGAGAAAAATTGAAAATATACATCGTTCTATAAGTGGACGATTTGAAGTTATGTCTATTTCATGAATAAAGCTAAAACAATTCATTCAAATAGTAGAGCTATTTCTGAAATAGATAAACATGAACTTTGGACAAGGTAAGTGCAGAACCTTGAACGTAAAGAAAGGTATGCTGGAGCTAGTACATCATTATAGCTCCATAAAGGAAGAACGATGGAAAGTATTTATTTCAAAGCTTAAGAAAATATTTTAAGCAGAAATTAACAGTAAATATATATCAAAGACAATATAAACTTTCGCTACACCTATATTTATGTGTTTATTTGGCATAATATCTTGGTATGGAACTGCTCTGGAAAATTTACAAAGAAAAATATGATTTAATATGAAAAATATTTGAAAATAAAACTACCTACACTGGAACGCATGGAGATCAAGACGACCTGGGATAAAAGGTGGACGAGGAATAATAGATATAAAAAATAAACAACAATAAAAAAATCTTCTGCGGAAACATGTTCATCCATGAAAAAGGGATTCAATAGTTCACTCGAGCACATGAAATTCTGAGACGCAGTATTCAGCAGCAATCTTAAATAAAACGCAAACAGAAATATGAAGAACTTCACACTATTAAAGAAAATTTTAACCAATGGAAGACTGTAACCCTCAATGGGATATAGTTCCACGATCTGTGCAGATTATTTAATTTTGAGTTCTGCTTAGTGGTTCCGCGTGGCAATACAAGACAGAAAACAGAGAAAATAAAATCAAAGCACGCAGTAATAGAACAATAAATTCAAGATGATAAATGCAGAAAATGTCCACAGAAATCAGAAATCATCCAGATATTGCAGGTTGCAACAGCAGGTTCAGTTAACCCGACTGCTTACACAGGCAGAATCAAGTGGCAAATATCATTTATAGAAAATCTTACTATAATATACATATTTTACCGTAAATAAAAGCCTGAACCAGTTTCAGAGGCAGAGACCAAAAATTATATTGCGAGCTATCCATTACCACAGAAAATATATTCCATAATCGTCCGGGTATAATATATCATGGTAGACATGCAAGAACAAATTACTGAATGAATGAAGCCATTTCAAACACAAAACTTCCAGAAGTCATTAAGCGGAAAACAACAGAACTATGCTGAATCAAAAGAGGAAATTGAAATACGATGGGACATGGACAGCTATACATTACCTTATAGTAATATCGGACATTGATGTTATCCCAAGCTCAGTACACAATAGCATTAAGTAATTAGACCTACAAAGCAATATTCATGCAAATCTCCACAAGAAACAATATTAGAAACGAATAGAATAGTCCTAAATTTCCTAACATTTGTAAAATAAATGCGGTTGTGTCAGATTTTACCATCATGAGCTGAAAAAAAGTAATACATTTCGAGAACAAGTGAGTCATTAGAAATAAATCCATATGTTGTGGAACAGTTCGGTAATTGCGTGAGTGAAGTTAAGTGAAGTGATCCTCCTTGTTTCAAAAGCCCGCTGAATCAGAGGCAATTACTGTACCTGAACCGATTGGACTTGATATTATGTCTCCTGTATCACCTTGCTCATGTCTGCTACTTTCCTGTGACAATTTCCATGATGATGTGCCCAATGGTGGGGATTGCTTTAACCATGATGGACTGGGATGTATCCATAATCTGTTGTAGTGTGGGAATGTGAACAGTATGGGTATCCAAGGATCATCATACGAGGGACCAATATTTATTTGAAATGTATGTATAAAATGTAAATAAAGTGCCGTTCTTCTCACCTGCATGACCGAATGTTCGTCAGGTGTGTGGCCTCATGTTTGAAGCAATGGTTCTCTTCAAAATCTCAAATGGACCAGATTCCAGATGGGATTAAAGCAGATTTTGAGAACAATTAAACTTCATGTTTTGGAAACAGATGATCGCGAGTCGAACAGATAAAGCGCAAGGCTGTTGTGTACTAGTCACTGTATTACTATTTGTTAACCCATGTTTCACAGACAGAATTGAAAAGCTGTCCAGTCGTGTAAAAGGTGAAACATCAAATTATTTCGCCTTTTTATTAATTTCTTTTAATTTGTTATTGGGAAGGATTAATTGTTATCAATTGTAATTAAAATAGGGAAACATGGACCACGATTGGTTGATGGGGAGAACAGATGCTCTGGCCGTGTGGAAGTCCTGCACGGAGACCAGTGGGGGACGATTTGTGATGAATACTTCAGCCTGGAAGAAGCCGCCGTGGTCTGCGAACAACTCCAGTGCGGTGCAGTAAATGCATCCATCAGAAACACTTACTTTGGCAAAGGAAACGGGCCGATGTGGAAGGATGATTACGGTTGTCTGGGTAACGAGTCTAAAATAGCTGATTGCCCAGTCTCAGCCTGGAGTCAGATTAGGTGTTCAAGTGGGAATGAAGCCAGTGTCATCTGCACTGGTGAGTCACAACAAAGTGTGGGTTTGAAACAAACTGCTCTTTGGTTGTAGTATAACCACAACTGTTACGTTTTAAGCAATTGAACAGATCGGCCCTTGAGTGGAGACCATGCTCTACTGCAATATCGAAGAAGATAATGTCGTTCCTTGCTTTCCTACGATATATCATTATAAAATTTCCGTGATATTATAGATAGAGCGAATTTGAGCATGGAGTGAATAAATCGGGGTTTTGGAGAATAATGCTTTGCCAAGATAGAGGGCGTTGTCAATTGATGTAGCTGGATAGTAGTTTTTGGCACGATGTAGAAGTCTACAAATATAGAGATATAACATTTGTCCAGAGACTACTGGCAATATAGATTTTCTTGACGAGGTGTTGAGAATGAATATGAAACGAACGTCTTCATTTAAGTTGGGCGAGTAGAACTTAAGCATTTGAAGACAGCACATACCCTTCGACCTACAATGTTTAGACCATGTGACCGTAACGCATCTGAGCAGAATTAGACTTTTTAGACCATTGAGTCTGCTACGCCATTCCTTCATGGCTGATCCGGGATCCCACTCAGGCCCATACGCCTGCCTTCTCAATAAGACCAACGTCCATCGACCAATATTTTGCCGACATTTTAACTCATTCTAAGATCAATCTACTCATTTCCTACTTAGTAACGCCCCATCGCTTTCTATCATCTTTGTGTCTTTTGAAGAATTTCTGAAATGACCCTATTGTATCGGCTTCTATCCGATCTACCAAAAGGTTGCTCCATGCATCCGTTGCTCTCTGTAAATACTGTAACTCTACACCCGTGCAACCCCCCCCCACCCTGCCACAGCACTTTCCTTCAAACAGCTGAAAATTATGCCTTTTTGTATCCGCCATTTAGACCCCGAAGTACTCAAACAGTTTTTGTTGCTCCTAAATGGACCGGTGAAGATTACTGATATTTTCCGATCCTGTGTAACACCTGGAATATCAGTGTGTAAAGAAAACTTTGCAGTTATTAGCTGAAGATATATGGAGTACTTTGATTTGGTATTTTGCTTTAACCTGTTTTTTTGATATTGTAGATGAAAAGTGGTCTTTGAGACTGAACGTTGGGGGAAGCCGGTGCGATGGCCGAGTGGAGGTGTATGATAATGGTACGTGGCATAGAGTGCAACATCATCATTGGAGCATCAATGAAGCAAACGTTGTCTGTAGACAACTGCGTTGCGGTTCTGCGACATTCGCCTACAACTCTTCACGGCACCCGGAGAATGAACGGCCCGTGTGGGTCACCGAAGTACAATGTGAAGGAAGTGAGTCGCATCTCCGCAGTTGCAGACCGACCGTGTTGAATGAAATTTCCTCTGACATTACTGGCGTCGGTGTCCTTTGTTCAGGTAAATATTATGACATTTCTGGCAATGGGAGTTTAAAAACCACTGTGACCATTAATAATACATCGAGATATTCCTAGTAATTGGCATCTGCAAAGAAGTTTTTGGCCACCTGATAATGTCTGCGCAGACAGTCAACTCACCTGTTGAAGGATGTCCATATGGTACTGCACCCCTCCCCCCAACAGTCACACAAAACTGCGTCCTTGGCCCCGCCCGATAGAGTCTACAGCTTCTCTGAATAATAGCGAAAATGGACAATTAACTTAAAAGCCTGCACGATCAGGACAGTTGAATGAACATCGTAATACGCAGGAGAGCCACGTATTTCCAGCCAGATTATGTAAAATTTCAGCAGACTGTATATATTTAACTTGCTTCACTGGACGCACCAGATTCAGATGCCGCTTGTCCGATCTTGCGCATTCTTTCACATTGGGTTGTGTCCCAACTGAGGGTGTCTGCAGTGCGACGAAATGTGGGATTTTTGTAATATGTGTTCCCCTGTCTCTAATCAGGCTTTGCCGTAGTATTTCTACTAATTTCATACGACTAAAGTTACTACATATATACTTTTAAGAAGTCTTGTCTGTCGCATTGCTTTCAAGCAGCGTCTTTTTATTTGTAGCCAAAATGATAGGAACGGCTATTAAAATTTAAGGATGAAGTCGGACATTTGAGAAACCGAGTCATTCTCTGAAGGGGAGATTATAAGTACGTGATTGGAGGAAGAAAATTTTGTCAGCTTTGGAGTACTCCTGAAGATTTATCTTTTGCTGCAAATTAACACTGCGGAACTATCAGAGACAGGACAATCCATGTTAGAATTCACAGAGACATTTCAATATGTGGCTAACATTATAAATATTGAAACACGGCAAATCTCGGATATTTTAGCTGTACTAGGAAGTGTTCCCTATTCCAGTCTGACGAAAGGGGGATGTTTAATGAAAAAGTTGAATGATATGAGGCAAAGGGAAAAATTGCAGATAATGAAACCAGGCAATTATATGAAGGGTGTTTTAAATCCGATGACCCGAACGAAGAGCAAACATATGTTGTGATACCAATGGGCAGGAGATACTTGTGATCTGAGTTCTGGGGATTAGATTATCAAACAAAGATTCAACTCTACGCCAAATATGATCATTGTTTATTGAATAGTTGTCAATAGATCAGCCCGCTTATTACTCATGTGAGGTTTGATTATTTGTGTCTGTGTTTTCCAAGAAGTGGCAAGGTCTATTTATTTTTGCATCACTGTGTATCGGTAGTAGTGTGGCGCATTCGTATTGTCGTATTAATCCTGAAACAAAATGATTTATGTGATTAATTTTGAAGGTGTCTCTGAAAGTCCAATTTTGATGCAGTCGACGGAATGTGATTAGAGACTTACTTACAGATGAATTATTTGTTAGTATTTTCGATGAAAATGAAGTATACTTGGATACCATAAGACATTAAGACCATAAGATGTAAGAACAGATTTAGGCCACTTAGCCCTTCGAGTCTGCTCCGAAATTTCATGATTGCTGGCCCAGTTTTCCTCTCCGTCCCAGTCTCCTGCCTTACCCCCGTTACAATTCATGACTTGACCCATCAAGAATCTATCAACTTGCGCCTTAAATATGCATAAATACATATACTTGAACTTCACGCACTGCTGTCTGTGGTAATGAAACCTACAGGTTCACCACTCTGTGGTCAAATCAACCCCTCCTCAACGTTCTAAAATGACGCGGATCTATTCTGAGACTGTACCTTCTGGTCTTAGACTTTCCCACCGTAGGAAACATTCTCTCCACGTTCCCTCACTAAAGGACTTTCACCATTCGATGTTTCAATGAGGTCACCACTCATTCTTTTGAATTCTGGTAATAGAGGTCCTGAGCCAGCAAACATTCGTCTTATGACAAATCATTCGATCCTGGAGTAATTTTAATATAGGTCCTTAAACCCTCTCCAGTTTTCTCACACTTTTTCTAGGATAAGGGCCCAAACCTGCTCACAATACTCCAAGTTCGGTCTCACCAGTGCTTTATAAAGATTCTAAGTATCATCCTTGCAAAAATGTTCTTCTTCTCTTCAAATGAATTCTAACATTGCATTTGCCTTTGTCATTATAAACTGACCCTGAAGATAAACCTTCAAAGAATCTTCCGTGTACTCCCGTGCCGTTACACCTCAGTTCTTTGTATATTCTCTCTACTTCGAAAATCGTCAACCCTCTAATTCTTTCTACCACAAAGCATGAGCATACACCCCGACATAAATGTGCTGAATCTAAAAATGTATTCTCCGAAAAGTGATCTATGAACGAATGTTAAATTGGCAGGAAAAAATCAGCTGCAAAATGCAGGTTTTTTTCTTGCACAACTACCCGAAGTAGTACAGCACATACACGCACGAGCAATTTTATTTCCGTGCAGGAGACTGGATGTGGGAGCTGATGAAAGAACAACCCGAAATTTGGCATTTTACTGGCTTTTTTATGTTAGTGCAGAGTTATTGCTAAGTGTAACTTTGCTATTTATATTTGTCTTGCCTAGAGATACATTATTTTACCAATTAATGACGTGAAAAGGAAACTAATTGAACAATGGCATTAAAAATACTAATTCTGCGCCACTGGCGTGAAGACAGTACGATAATCAATAATATCCAGTGTTGATCGATTGTTTAAGGGAAGCTATGAGAATAAATAAGCAAATTATAAGCTGCTGAGCCTGACTTAAGTCGTGCGTACATTACTAGAAGACTTTACAAGGAAACGGATATATAAGTATTTGAATAAGCAGTGTCGGATGAGGGAGATAGAGAAGCAACATCGCTTCGTGTAAATCACGTCTTATCAATGTCTTATCTTATCTCCTGTCTGACAGGATCCGTCGCTGCGCATGAGACAGTATCCATATCGTGATCGCGCCCGGCCTCAACGACCTGTTGTTTGTTCACGGCATGGGAGTGCCGGGTCACATGCCGACCAAACTCGTCCAGTTCGCCTTTCACTACTTCATCCACCTGAAGGAGAACGAGAAGCAAGGCACGGTTCTATGCCCGGCGATGCCGATGCAATTCCATGCAGAACAAGTCGAACAGCAATAACGACAAAACCGAAGCCAAGACTGAGTCGGACTTTGAAGAAACAGTTGTTAAGATATTAAACAACAGAGTTTCAGTTTGTGCAGCAACTTATAGGATTTACATGAAGGTTAGGAGGAACGTTGATGAAGAAAAGACAGGGAATCTTGTGGGAATCTTGTGCACATGGACTTTAGCAAGGCTTTTGACAAAGTTCTCTTGAGAGTACGCCAAGATAGTTGATCGCTTCATTTTTAAAATGAGGTCGTAAATTGGATTTGACATCGGTTTCTCGAGAGAAGCTGGAGTGTGAAAGTAGGCTGTTGCCTCTCCATCTGAAGGCCTATGACTAGTGCAGTGTAGCATGGATCAATGCTGGTTGCAATGTTGTTTGTCATCTATACCAAAGACCTGGATGATAATATAGCAGTCAATCTGCAAAATTATTCTTTGTAAATTAGTGCAAGTGAGAGAAGCTATCAGAACTTGCTGCGGAATGTTGAGTAACTGGAAAAAAATTGGCTGATATAGAAAAAAAACACGAGGAAATCTGCAGAAGCTGGAAATTCAGACAAAACACACAAAATGCTGGTGGAACGCAAAAGGCCAGGCAACATCTATACGAAGAAGTGATGTCGACGTTTCGATCCGCGACACGTCAACAGAACTCACGAAGGGTTCCGGCCCGAAACGCCGACTGTACTTCTTCCTACAGATGCTGCTTGGACTACTGCATTCCACCAGCATTTTGTGTGTGTTTGCTGAAATATGAGCTTGGGATTTATTGCAGTCTAGTCTGAGGCGTTGCAGTTTTGCAGAACAAACCATGATAGGACTTACATAGTGAACTGCGGGGCAACGAGAAGTGGAGTAAAACAGAGTGATTTCGGAATAGGGATCAGTAATTTCGTGAAAGTGGAGTTGGAGGTAATTAGGGTCTTAAAGAGAGATTTGGATTCATCGGCTTTCCTAAATCGAGTACTGAGCATAGGAGTTGTGATGTAATTTTGAAGTTGATTAAACATTTCCGAAAATTGAAAGTGAATTTATTGTCAAATTCTGTATACAGAAAACAAATCAGAGATTTGTCTACACGCAGGAGTGCTGGTATCTGAACCCAGGCTAATATAATTTCAGGTTTCTTGTAATATGGATCGTTCGTCACAGTGTTTAGATAAAGCATCCTGGAGTTCATATCATTCTCTGACTCGATGTCGTAGTAAGATGGTTCTGTTCAAACTCCAGTGCTTATATTTAATATCTGATTAAGTGGATATTGAAAGTCCGACAGAGTCTGTGTTCCGTTGACGCCATTATTGCTGTTGGACTTCATCTGCAGAGCATCTCATTGATTCTTTCTATGCCGCCAATCCTCGGCCTGCTCCACCGTCTCCTTCAAGTGGAAGAAGTAATGGATGGCGAATTGGAACATATCTGCGAGAATGTGCCTCAGCATCTCCACGCGTAATACTGCAAAAGGTCGGTAAAGCCTGGCGAGATCTCAATATTCATCCTGGCTCATCGGCATCGACGGGAGCTGGCAGACTGGCGATTATATCTAATTTGCGGTATTATGTCCAGTTTTGGTCAGCTACTTACAGGAAGTACATTAATAAGACTTGCAGAATGCAGGAAAAAATTAAAGTAACGTTGGCCTGAAATGACGAATTTTCGCAAAAAAGTTGAAAAGGTTAGAAATTCAGTCTCTGAAGCATACGAGAATAAGGAGAGATGCTACAGTGGAAAACGTTTATCAGGGGGGAAGATAGCGTAATACAAGTAGTTCCCTCCCCCCGAACCGCCCCCTCCAATGAAAGTTTGTGAAACTGCAACGAGAGATCATAGTTTGAAGTTAAAAGACGAAACACTTAATAGGCCTCTGAGGGGTACCATCTGCATTCAGAAGGTGCTAGGAGTGTGGAAAAAACTGTGGAGAAATTTTGATATATATGGACATGAGTAGTATGGCTGGCTATGATCCGCATCCAGATCGATGGCACTAAGGAGAATTATACTTAGGCAAGGTTTAGATGGTCTGAAAACCCACTATCCGGGCTGTGCCATGACTCTTCGACTGTTTAATTGATCGGGCAGAATATGCAATTCACGTCAAATTACTGAGGGCGCCGACATTTTAGGTTCTCTGGCAAAACAAAAATAACAGATAGAAATAAAGCTACCCCTTTGTGTAATGTTCATTCTGTAAAGTTTGGCTATTTCAACTGGTTACTGAACTTGCAATGGAGTAAAACTTATACCTCAGCTTGTTCTTCGCAACAGTAGACTAATTCGGTACAGTATCCCTTCTCACGATTATTTCGATAGGAATCTGTATTTACTGTTGGGGCAGATTGAGGCTTTCTTAGAGAAGTTCGATGCTGTGAATTTTCAAACATACAATATCCAAACGGATCCAAGCACGGTGAGGTTAGTTCAATCTTCAGTAACAAGAATCATAGAACAATCGACATGTTTAAAAGATAAGGGGGCAATGAAATATTACTGGGTTGTACGGTAAGTTCATGCAAATAAGATATCCTGACACACAGATAATTTTCTATTTGTAAACTGCCCCTCTTGCAGAAGTGCAAAAGTGAAATGTATCATGTCAAAGTTAATGGCAATATAAGTGCAAGTAGTTCAGTTCCTTAGTAAGTGCTGGCAAAGAGACAAGTGGATCAGAAGTTGGCCCGAAAGTTATTGTAATACGACAGCAAGGGGCTTTTGAATCGAGGGTTAGTGGTTCGATACTCATTTCCTTACGATCTGGTCCGCTTATTTTCCCACAGCCGTAGGAAGTGATCAAATCCTACAGAATGCAGGGAATCATTTCGAGGAGACGACAAGGCTACAAACAGTGAACATATCCGGGTAAAGTTGTGCAATTCCCGCAGACCAGCGTGGTCAATGCTTGACACCGTGATTCATGTATGGTCCTGAATACAATGTTTTGGCCAAAGAAACCCCTATCTGGCAAATACAATGCCCGTCTTATTGTGATAGGTCCGAATCTGGCGTGCAAGAACCTGTGACCAGAATAAGCAAATGATGGAGCTTCCATCTTTGCGTAAAAACTCAGAACCGCTCTGTGTGAGATAACGAAGTCTTCGGGATTTTTGTGCGTTTTTTTTTTAGATTTTATACGTGAGCATCTTCAGTTTATACATTCGGTGATATCATTGCACAATTATTTTCCAAATTTAATTTCAGAAGAACTTTCAGAAATACGACCGAGGTGATTTGTTCAATTTTAATGGAATGAATAATCTCATATGTTTCTGTTCAACAGGGCACTTGCAACTAAGGCTGTCTGGAAGTGATGACGCATGTGCTGGAAGACTGGAATTTTATTACAACGGATCCTGGGGAACAGTTTGCGATGACTCCTGGGATCCAGTTGATGCTAATGTTGTCTGTAGGCAACTGGGCTGTGGATATGCTTTGGAGGAAAAATATCTTGATTTCTGTGTACGAGGCACTGGAGAGGTTTGGTTGGATGAAGTGAGATGTTCGGGTAATGAATCACATCTCTGGAAATGTCCTTCAGCTCCGTGGGGCCAGCATGACTGCAGTCATAAGGAAGATGTGATAGTAACGTGTTCCGGTAAGGGTACTTCTACTGCGCTGATCTTCGGCAGTGCTTTATATGAATCTTCAGTTTTGACATGTGGGAAACGTTTTATGGGACCCAGTAAGATTATTGTTAATGGATTTTCAGTGTAATATTTTCGTTCTGCATTTTGGAACTAAAATAATGAACATTTTGTTTGTGAGTACCTTCGTCACGAATGCAAAAGATGAAAGACAATCAAAAACCAAATGCAATAGAAGCTTGAAAAACAATGCGTTTGATCTTCTTCTCAATCCCATTTATTCTTCAATTTTTGAGAGATAAGAAGATAGAGAGGTGACTGCATAGTATAATAAAAACCCCACTGACCGCGTCAAAACGTATTAATGAATGTGAGAGTTAGAGCAACTAGATCGTCTTATAACATGTTGTGTTACCTGATGTGTTCCTTATAATAATATTTTGGGTTATTAACTCTAGGCCGGCATATTTTATTTTTATTTTGATGTAGAGTGCTGTATTATACGTTTGCAGCCCAACAAAGTTAGTGACCACCTAGCCACCAAAATACCTCCTGGAATGTGGAAAGAGACTGGCACAGCCTGTGGAAACCAGGTGTTCACGTGGAGAACTCATGAACTTCTTGTAGGTAGTGACAGTATTGATCCCGGATGCTTGTCTCTAAAATAGCGTCACCTGACGATTGCGCGCCTGGAAGATAACGAAGAAAAAACAGCAAGCAACAGAATCTTGTTCTCCTGCGGAAAAATACCTGAGAGATAATACGATAATAATTCTTGAAGAATAAATGAGATTTTGAAGAAGATTAAAACACTGTTTCTGAAGCTACTGTTGCATTTGAATTTTTCAAATATAGAACGGGACGGGGAAGAAGAAGCGAATAGGAACTGATCGGCAATATTAATAAATAAGGAACTAGAAGCTCATCTGAGCAACAGTTTTGCGAATTGAACGCAGATGCTGGTCATAGCCATCAAACTGCTAACGGGACTAAATTGTAAACACGGACTATAAGATTTACAAAATATATGGATTCGAAGAAGTGCAGGAGAATTTTGCTTAGACTTTGAGGACCGAGTCCTGTATACAGGGAAAAATATAGAAACATCTAAAGCACTTGTATCCGAAAGCGACCTGGAATCTGACTGCTGGACTCTTCGTGATGGACAGTTCATACACGGAGGGGCAGATTCCTTCGAAAAACTGAAACACTGATCGTTACTTATAATCTTTTGAAGAGACCTTTATCGTTTATTTCCGTCAATTTACTTCCTTCAGCTCTCCACACCGTCCTTAGCATACTGAGACAAAAATAAAGCAAAACCTTGTTTTTCATCTTCTGCCAAAACCATGCCCAGATCCTTCACAATTCCCATGAAATCCAATACAGTTCAGCCAACAGGTCGACATTTTCTCTGCACTACGTTCCTCAATTCGTTAGAATACCTCTTTATTTTATATCTAATTTGATTATCCTTCCACACGTTACCTTCCCTTATGTATTTCGAGTAATTTTTTATTTTTCATTTATTGTAGATATCTATCAAGTGCGCTTTTCCTCTTTTAATGTAACAACTTAAGTTTGTTGCTGTATGAAAGCATTGCGACGACATTTGCATTAACTGCTTTGTTTGCAGAACACAAAGAAATGTGCCTGATGAACGGAGATCGGCGATGTGAAGGCAGAGTGGAAGTGCTGTACAATGGGACGTGGGGAACAATTTGTTCCGAGTCACTGAATGAAAATACTGCGAACTTGATCTGTAAACAAATGAAATGCGGACCCATGACATCTGTTAAATATAACTACCAGACACATGGAGAGGAATTTGGTCCAATATGGCTGGATAAAATAAAATGTTCTTCGTACGAGTCGACAATTTGGCAGTGTCATGCTGCCCCGTGGGGGAATCACAGCTGTGACCTTAGTGACTATGCAGGAATTGTATGTAAAGGTAACAAAACATATCCATTACGTGCTGAATTGTATGTTAAACATAGATGGTAAAAACAAATAGGAATTATTTTTCTCTTCTCACCAGAAGCCAAAGTACCGGAGGGTTACTGTGGAATGGGCTGCGATTCACGAAATATACCTGATACTCCCCGGTTAGCAGGTGAATTATGCTGTAAATTACAATATCAGTTTAAATTAGTTCTAAAGTTGTGATTAACACAATAAAAATGTTTTCCGATTCCTTTCAGAATTAAGTTTGCGACTTTTTGGCGGCAACAACAATTGTTTAGGAAGGTTGGAGATTTTTTCCAATAATACCTGGGGCACTGTATGTGATGATTCCTGGAACCTGGCAGATGCCAATGTAGTCTGCAGGCAATTGCGCTGTGGTTCTGCTCTTTGGACTACCGTGGCGGAAAAAAATAATCAGAGCGTCGCTGATATCTGGCTGGATGAAGTGAAATGCAAAGGTCGTGAATCTTTTTTGTCCAGTTGTCCTTCCTCTCCACTCGGTCAGCATGACTGTGATCACAAGGAAGAAGTCTTTGTCGTTTGTTCCGGTAGGTATATTTATGCAAATGCTTATGTTCTGTTCAACTAATTTGCTGAATTGGGAATAGGAACCACTGAAAAATAAAATCCTAAAAATATGAAGAGGCTGAAATTTGCCCAATATTTGTCTTTACAGCAGTACAAACAAGTCCCAATGGAGTCACCGTTTCAGGTATTTGATATTAAAATATATATCTTTATTATTCCAGTTCTAATTTAGAATTCGGAGGTAGGAACTACTGAAAAATAAGACCCGTCGAGCCTTACCAATTTTCACTGAAGCACTACAAGAAGTACCCATCTCGATAGATGTTCTTGGTGTGACAGAATGCACCATGAGTTTGCTTCCAGCGTGTTTATCCTGATAGACCATGACTTCATTTGACCGGGAGAGAATGCAAACGGCTTTGAGAGATAAATACTAAATTGGACTACTGATGGGGAAAGTCTTCTTACTTTTTACTATAACTGGGAGTCAAAAAAAGATGCGGCGTGATAACACAGATATTGAAAGCTGGTACCACTGTAAACCAACGTTCAACAAAGTTCAGCAGCTCATCTTGTCATAACGTTATGTTTGCAAGCGACATATGAACAATCCCATGAGCTGAAAGAGGGGCAGCTGACTGTCGATCAGATGAGCAAAATGTGGAAACTCTTCTGGTCCAAATGGTATTCTTTACGTTGTAGTTCAATATTGCAATATCATTACTTCAATCTCTGCATTTTTAGTGCATCTCTAGCTGCCACATGGTGTGTGGAGGGGAATTGGAATAGTTATGAATAGTAGAAAATCATGAGCAAACTTGTATCAGTGGTTATTTATTTCCAGGATAAATACCTCTTTCGCAAATATAACGTAGTTGTTCCCTTAAGATATTCCCAGGATGTTCTGTGTGCCTATTGTTGTTCATTACACTCGATATTTGCAGCCACATGTGTTTATGGCCAACTTCATGATAACCCATGTTATTTACCTCTGCTGCTTTCCACGAAATAGTCGTTATCTTTCTACAAATCCTATTTTGCGAGTAATTAGGGAATACGCAGATTTACCTCAGTACTTAAGTTTAAATAATATTCTTTCCAAACGTGTGAAAATTCAAATTGAAGTTCCTGTTTAAAATTTATCTAATAACTTTTCTTTTAAGTATTCGTTGCTGTCTGTGTTACTCTTGGAATCGTCCTCGTGGCTGAGCTATTCGCATTGAAGATGATAATAAGAAGACAGTCAGCAAGAATAGGTAAGATTCAACCATTGCGCTGTATTATTGTTCAGAATAATATTTCAGTTATTGATAAGAGCAATAACAACTCTTTTTCCCCAGGTCCGTGCTTGTGTAGGTTACCAAACAGATCGTGCCCACATCTATCCAGTCATAAGAACCTCGTCGTCATTTGCAAATTAATATATCAATGCAGTCGATCGAAAATGAACAATTATTTTTATATAATCCAATTATGTCCTACATTGAATTTTTCCGATTACTCTGTAATTAGCCCATATATGCAGATACGAACAGTACTGAATGAATCTTACACGTTCTTTTCTTACCAAAGTTAGTGTATATATGTATCTCCTGTTGTTGATTTGAGTATGAAAAGTTGATTCTTCAATTCTGAACTTGTAAGTAAACATGATATTCCCAACTCTGACTTCAACAGGCGCCTTGTTAGGAGGGGTAAACTCATCTGATATATTTTACCAAGCAATCTATGAAGAGATTGAGAATAATCCTCGCATTAAGAAGTTGGATTATAGAGGAGATTCAGGCGTGTTTTGCAAATTGTCATTTACTTTTCTGGCGATAAACTGTTCTTCTATTCAGAAGGTATTAACGATCAACAAATACCAAGAAAAGTTAACGAAACATACTTCAATGTTGAAATTAAAATTCTGAGATAGCTAATTATGGAAGTCCCATGATAACATGTGTGAGAATTTCAACTTTCCCTCATACTCTTTTCAGTGAATAGTAATGGAGGGTGTATGTAGAACATCTGCATTTAAAATTTCTTCCTGTCTTTCTTATTGCACAGTTCGTGCAGTGCGGAAGCCAGGCAAAGATAGAACGAGACTCATTTTGCGGGATGTAGAAAGGCGGAGAGGCATCCAGTATCCCCGATGACTCCACCCACAAGAGGTGTTTCTTCCTTCAGACCTTGTTAACAATTAGAGCTGGAAATGGTGATTACTCAGATGGCTGATTGGTTGATCGACAGTGGCTACAAAGAGGTTTTAGTACCCAAGGTGCAGGATACTATTATCAGTCTGACTCTCAGGTGTGGACCGTGCAGAGTACCACTGTCGCTGTTCTCATTGACGACATCTATACCAACTCGGATATGGATGGCGGGGTGTCGGGGGTGGTGGTGGGATGTTCATGCAGAGGACAGCCACAATGGTAAGGGCTGTTTTTTGACTCCGGCTCTATGACCCGGAAAAGACAGGAAGAAGTTAGGAGAGCTGTATTGATCGGAAAATCATTGGTCAGTGGAATTGACAGGAAGGTATGTCTATGAGAACGGGATTCCCCAATAGCATGTTATATCCTGGGTAACACGACTCCAAAGCATTTTTAAGCGAGAGACTAAGCAGCCAATCGCTGTAGTTCTCGTCAGTGTTAATGATATTAGCAGAAAGGATGATGAGGTCTAATGAAGTGAGTTTCAGTTGTTACATGGTATGTTGAAGACTTTGGC
>JAUOBT010000001.1:25791183-25803288 GCA_032362145.1 Hypanus berthalutzae | reverse complement strand
AAAGAGAGCCCCACGGCGTTCTATGCGTATGTGAAGACTAGGAGGATGATGAAAACGAAGGTGGGACCACAAAAGGATAAAGAGGGCAACATGTGCTTGGAGGCGCAGGAGGTTGGGGAGGTCCTAAGTAAATACTTTGCTTCAGTGTTCAGAAGTGAAAAGGATCTTGATCTGGATGAGTTCGAAGTAGAGCGGGCCTGTGTGCTGGACAATGTGGAGATTAAGGAATAGGTAATAGCGAAATAGGGAGAATAGGGTAATAGGGAGAAACCTGGGAACAATAGACCGGTGAGTCTTACGACGGTGGTCTGCAAACTACATGAAAGGATTCTTAAGGATAGGATCTACGTGCATTTCGAGAAGTACAGTCTACTCATGAATAGTCAACATGGCTTTGTAAACGGAACATCGTACCTCACGAGACTGATTGAGTTATTTGAAGAGGTAACAAAATAAATTGATGAGGGTAGGGCAGTGGATGTGGTCTACATGGATTTTAGCAAAGCATTTGACAAGGACCCTCATGAGAGTCTCATCCAGAAAGTCATGAGGCTTGGGATAAGTGGAACCTTGGCTGTTTGGAATTAAAAAGAAATTCTCAAACGAAGAAAGTAGAGGGTATTTGTGGAAGGAAAGTATTCTGTCTGGAGGTCTGTGACCAGCGGAGTGCCGCATGTATCTGTACTGAGAACCCTGCTATTTGTGATTTTTATAAATGGCCTGGATTTAGAGGTGGACGGAATGATGAGTAAGTTTGCGGATGGTACGAAGATTGGATGAGTTGTGGATGGAGCAGTTTGGTGGTCGAAGGTTACAAGAAGATATAAATAGGCTGCAGAGTTGGGCAGAAACATGACAGATGGAGTTCAATCCCGATAAATGTTGGGAGGACAAACCGTAAGACTGAGTACAGGATTAATGGTCAGTTACTCAAGAGTATGGATGAACAATGCGACCTTGGGGTTCAAATCCATACATCCCTCAAGGTCGCTGCATTGGTTGGTAGGGTAGTTAAGAAAAGCCTATGCGTTGCTAGGCTTTATTAACAGGGGGATTGAGTTCAAGATTAGAGAGGTCATGTTGCAACTCTACAAATCTCTGGTGAGACCGCACTTGGAGTATTGTATTCAATTTTGGTCACCTCATAACAGGAAGGATGTGGAAGCTATGGAGAGGGTGCAGAGGAGATTTATTAGGATGTTGACTTGATTGGAGAACAAGTCATATGAAGCAAAGTTTGCAGACCTGGGACTTTTCTCTTTGGAGCGTAGAATAATGGGAAGAGACTTGATAGAGGACTACAAGATTATGAAAGGCCTAGATAGGGTGGGCAGTCAGTACCAGTTTCTCAAGGCACCAATAGCAAACACCAGAGGGCATAGGTACAAAATTAACGGATGGAAAATTAGGGGAGGCATCAGGGTTACATTTTTACACAGTGGGTTGTGAATGCCTGTAATGACTTGCCAGGGGCGGGGCTAAAACTTTAGGGGTATTTAAGAGCCTCTTGGACAGCCACATGGATGAAAGAAAATTAGGTGGTTATGGGGTATTGTGGGCTTAGTACATTTTTTTAAGGATTATATGGGTCGTCACAACATGGAGGGCTAAAGGGCCTGTATTGTGCCGTAGGGTACTATGGTTCTATGGTACAATTCCGATCACCTCGCTCCGACATCACCTCCTCTGCGACGTGTTAAACTGTATCATTTCCCTGTTTTCTACTAGCACATGACCACATGACACGAGTAGCAATTCAATGATTACAACACTGGATGCTCTGGCCTTTAAAGCAGCACCTACTACACTGAGCTCACTTTGGCGAACCTCGACCCTCTACCACTCTATGTCTTTTTTACTTATACAGATCACGAACTTTGGCTGTTCACACTCTCACTTAAAAATGCTGAGGACTCAATCTGAGATCCGAAAGGCAAGATTACATCTGGGAATCTCGTTCTCGTCTACAGACTCTCCTGCTGTTACTACAACAGCTCGCTTCTTCTCCCCCATTCCCTTCTAAGTAACAGAGCAGGACACAATTCCAGAGACTTGGCCGCTGGCAGTTTCCTCTTCTAGGCTATGTCCCCTGACAGCAAACCACGTAGCCTACCTGCTGTTGAGAGGCATGTCCATAGAGGTAGCTTACACTGGCTGCTTCACAACTTTATGGGTCCAGACTGACACAATTTCCTGCGCTCTGCACCTTGGGTGTAACTATCTTTCTATATATCGCATTTATCAGCTCCTCATCCTACCGAATGATAGAGTTCATACAGGTTCTGCTCGAATGTCGTAACACAGTGTGTTAGAAGCTGCAGCTGGATGCATTTCTCGTAGGTGTAGTTATAAGGGACACTGCAGTATCCATCCTTTTCCAACTGAGCAAAAGAAAAGATGGAAGAAGAATACATAAGTTATGGGGAAAGATGATCTATCTACAGCTTGTCGCTTTCTTTCACTCAATCCTTTCCTTGCTGATGCCTCAAAAAATTGAGGACTCAAAATCCATACTGTAACACTCTTCCCTCCAACAATGGCCACTTCGCCTACCCCTGGTGTAATGGTCTTTCTTTCTTCCCCTGTCTTTGTCAAAGTGTGTAGCAGTTCCTGGAGTAGATGAAAAAAATTGGCTGTAAGTCGAAATTGGAATTTTATACAGGCAAGTGTGAGGTTGCACGTGGTCGGACCTACACCACGAGTGGTGGTGTAAGTTATGTAGAGCAGAGTGAAAGTACTGTAGCGCAGAGGGAACTCGGAAAACAGATACACTATTCCCTGATAGATGCGTCAATAGTAAATAGGGTTATAAAAATGCTTCTGGAATATTGCAATTCATAAGTCAATGTACTACGTACAGGAATTGAAATGTTTCGGTGAAGTTGCGGAAATGCTGTTGAGGAGTAACTTGAATATTATGTGCAGCTTTGGTCAATTTCCATTGAGAAAATGTGACAAAAAGTATCAAGTAGTGCACGAAACATACCCGGATTTTTCACGACTGGGGGTACACGGAAGGGCTGAATCTCCACAACACTCTATGGCATCATAACAGTGATGAAGGGTTTATGAATTTTGTTTCAAATGTAAAATTAATCTTTCTATCAGCTACCTTTTTTTATTGATTTCCAGACTTTGGTTCCATTGATTCCATGAATCAAATCGAGTATTACTCCAGCGTCCCGTTTACCGACACCGTTCATGGACCAGAATGTACTGAAGGAAACCCCTGTGTTTGTGGTTGGTGCATTTTTTGTGTTGTGATTCTGACTTTATTTTTGACGTATAACTCATGCTGGTCGCGAATATAAACTGATTTCAGGAAGGTGTATACCTACGTATGTATAGTACTGAGTATGTATAGTATAATTGAACGAAATGCGATTTCTTTTTCGTTACATTTCGCAACGTGGGGCTTTGAAACTTAAAAATTGCGCAGTGTCGTGCAAAATAAGCTGTTGATAGCTAGGGCACAGATAAACATTGATCTTTCATTGAAATACCTATCATACAAAGAACAAAGAGAATATCTTTCATTCAGCAGGGTGCGCTGTCCAAAGGACGCTTCCGGAATATTGATTTGATTTATACTTTTTTCCCAGGTGTGGCTTCCAGTAAATATGGTGGCACTGGAAATGAAATCATTGATTCACTTGATTCTCCGGTCCTGATGACCGACGGCGTCGACAATCTCTGATGCTCACAGTTGCCCAAGATGACCACGAAAGCGAATGTGAGTGCACACTCCTTCACATAAGTAGTGACCAAGACTCTGCGTAACAAACCATTACACGGGTTATGATTCTGAAGTACACTATCGGTAATTTGTTTTTCTTAAAGATATCTGTCCCAGGAAAATGATCCACAAGCAGTTCTGTCGTCACGCAGAAAAAGTTGTCATGCTGGAATCCCATCCGAATCACGTGACTCGACGATATTGCCTATCCCACGTCTGTTTCTCTTTTTATATTGCTTTTCGGTCAATTAAAACTACTTCCAGCCATCCCTCCCCAGCAACCGGCCCTTCGATACAGATGAGATACATTAAATCTGCACTGCTGATTGAATCATTGCCGTTCAAATTCAATAGTTAATCCTCGTCATACTATTCTCTCACTCGCGTATTGAATTTGGCATTCCTCGTTTCAAATATCACATAATTGTCCTTATTTGAGGATTCTAATACGTTCAATGAGGATAAACAATGCCTTACAATATCGTCTATGAAGTAAAAATGCAGAGTGATATTTCAAATGTTATTTATTACCAGTCCACACTTATCCGATATAATGCGTCTACTTTGTAGATTATCAGAAAGTGCACGGTCCCATCTTCCTATGAAAGTCTTGAAGAAAACGTAAGAAATGTTCTGACTCAGATGGAGGATCTTTTCTTTCATCTGTCAAGAAGGATGAACATGCAGATCTTCAGATTGTGGCTGCTCTCGCAAAAATACCAATAGTAGAAAAGTGACTGTTTTTGAGAATATCTGCTTTGAATCTTGTACGATAATGTTCAAGAGAACATCCTTATTCAGTTGAACGTAAATACATCGGAAGAAATAAAAACAAATCAGAATATCAAAAAGTCACAAGAGAAATCACGGTCATTTCTAACGATAAAATATTACTTGTAGGAATTTGTTTGCAATGGACTTTCCAGTATTTCATACAGTTGTTAACGACATCGTCGGGTGTTCACATGAAACATTTACGGCTTTATCGCGCTATAGTTTTTGATGGCTGTTGGCAGTCGCTGTTTAATTTGTATATTCTTCGAGCAACTTAAATAAATATATAACTTTATTAATAAGTTCATATTTTGTCCGAAACACAAGCCATTCTATGGACACTGAATGAGAGAGAAGGAGTGCTGGGAGGGTTGAAGGTGATGGAGAGAGAAATGGAAAGGGGGAACGAACAGGAGAGCGAGAAAAGAAGGAATTGGAAGAGGGAAATGAATGATTCGATTCGGAAAACGGTAAAAAGTGTTTATCTTGCCAATGATGTCGAGAGCATTGACAATGGTTTCAATGAAAGAAAACCCAATGAACATAAGAGAAAGTCTCACTCACATTAATATTCATCTACCTTCTATATGGACGTCCATATTTTTGAGATCATTTTATCCAGTCTTCGACTCCTCAGGTAAATGAAATATCCTCGAAAGTTTGCCTGTGTCGAAGGCTTTCCACTTTTGATGTATTTCAATGAGATGGCCATCGCTCCCCCACCCCCCACACAGACGCAATCTTCTGACTCCCAGTGAGCACAGGCCCAAAACAATCAAGCGTATCTCGGAAGGTAAGCCTTGCAATCCTGGAATCAAGTGTGTGAACCTCCTATGAAACCGCTCCAATGTCAACACTTCCTTTCTCTGATAGGTTGACCAAAATTGCTCATGGCATTCTAAGTGAGGCCACCCCAGTGCATTCTGAACCCTTGATGTTATAGCCCTATTGTTACATTGTAATCCTATGTAAATGTATGCTAACATTGCATTTACCTTGATTATTGTAGCCTTGTAAATTGACCTTCAGGGAATCCTGCATGCGGACTCCGAAGTCCCTTTGCACCGCAAAATTTCGAGTATTCTTTACATTTAGAAAACATTTTAAGCTTTTAGTCTGCAGCCTTTCCACATCTGCAACTCTACCTTCACTTCTACCCATTGTCGTCTCGTCCAAAATGTTGACAACAAAACAATTAATTCAATCATGTAAATCATTGACGGATAGGGTAGAAGAAGAGCTGTCCCAAATAGATCCTTGTTGAACCCTGGAGTCAGCGACAGTCACTTAGAAAAAGTTCCCTTTAGTCTAATACTTTACCTCCTGCCATCCAGCTAATGCTCTATCCATGATAGCATCTTCCTGAATAACCATTTGCACTTAAATTTGAGAGGGTACCTCATGCGGCACCTTGCTTACGGTGTTCTTTAAGCCTCAGTACATAACATTCAAAAGGTAAATACACTAACGTTAGCCTACTTTATCAAGCGACACTCCTCTGTAGCCAAACCCGAATCCATTGATTGTTGGAAGGTCATGAGTAATGCGTCCACAATCTCTTGAGCCACCACTTTTAACACCCTGGTGGATATACCATCCAGTTTAGTTGACATTAAGCTTCAGTCCTTTCAGCTTCGCAATCACCTTTTCCCGCTTACAACCAAATTCACTCACATCTGATCCCTCAAACTTTGAAGTTGCTGGCATGCTGCTGAAGCTTTCCACAGTAGGTACTGATGGAAAATACGTACTCAGTTCGTCCGCAATATTCCTAATCCCCATTACTACCTCTCCGACATTAGTTCTCAACTCTCCTCCATCTAATCTTGCCTCTCAGTTGCACTATATATGTATATAAACAAACGCTTGGTGTCGTCTTTAACATTGTGGACTGGATTTTCCTCGTATCCCGGCATTTCCCTCTATTGGTTTACCAAAGCTGCCCAACCATACAACTTACGACTAATTGTGTTCCGTTATATGTCCTCTCTTGAGTCTTTATGTTGGTATTGACTCTCTTTTCAGTAAATTGCCTTTCCTTCTTTGGGATGTATCTATACCGTACCTTTTGATTGCTCCCAGAACGTACAGTAATTGCTGCTCCGCCGTCATCTGTGCAATTGCCTCCTTCCAGTATATTCTGGCCAACCCCTAACTCATGCTCTTGTCATTATGATACGGATTCAACTGAATTTACTATCTCGTTCTCCAACTTTAGTGCGAATTCTGTTACATGTGATTACATACTCCTTATCGTACCTTTACCTTAAGCTCTCTAATCTTCTCCATTTCGTTGCACAACACCCAATCCACAAAACTGACCATTAGTGGGGTCATATACGGGATGCTTCAAATTTCCCGTCTTGGGATCCAGAACCAACCGGATTTTCTCAAGTATATTTTAATACCCCTTGAATGTCGGTGTATTGCCTTTATGATGTACTTCCTATCTTACCTTGTAATTTCTATACCGCAGCTTTGCTAAGGTAGTTGATTCGCATCAGTGTCCTGTTAAACTTCTTGTTTCTTGACTCGACCCACAACGGCTCTACACTTTATGAACCCATGCCAACTATTTCTAATGAATTGATTTCACTTTGTTTTGCAACTGAGCCACATGACCTCATCGATCTACTTACCATTCTTACGATACATCTTAATCTTGGAACTTTAGCACTCAGCTATATTCTTCCTTCTGTCACGATTCAAAGAATCAACGTCATACATGCCAATCTATAACTGTGTGACAAGTTCATTTATTTTATTCTGTTATTTGCCTGCATTCAAATATTGCATCTTCAGTCCTATAATCTTCGTCCTTTTCGATGTTTCCCCCTTTCGCATTGCAACTCCACCAGCTGACTGCCGTTTACAATCCACTACACACTGTGTCGGTTTGGAAAACAACAACACTATCTTCAGCCCTACCACTCTGGCACAAATTGCCCTGAAAGGAGTTTTTCAAAATCCTCCTGAAAAGCTCCAGTAAACCCGCCTGCAGGTTTTTTCGACACCTCTGTTTCAGTTTTTACGTGTTCTTCTGCACAGGCTCTGCCAGGAGAGATCGAAATTATCCAAAAACCTGAACTTCTCCCCCTTCGTTCCCCTCCTCCGTACCAGATCCTGAGTCACGAAATCAACTGCCAAATAATAATGTTCTCATCCTGACTGGCGCGTGTGAATCCAACCGGTTTGTTCGGCCTCCTCCCTCAAACGTAACGAAAATTATATACGTATTATTGAAGAGAACTAGTACAACGGTACCCTGCACTGTATACGCTTTGTGTTTCTTCTCCTGCAGTCACATAGTTACCTACCTCTTGCAACCTAAAGGTGACTACCCCCACTGTAGCTTTGTTCTATCAGTTCCTCAGCACCTGTATGAATCAAACATCTTCGAGCTCCAGCCCCATTTCCCTACCGCTTCTTTTCAGAGCTTCATATCAATGCGCTTAGTGTACTTGTATTTTCCAGCAGACGAGAGCTCTTCCAGAATTCCCAAATCTCCCACACAAAACAAAACACTGTCACTCAGTGATACTTATTAGACTAGTGGTGCCTGCACAAATGAGGAATGACGATTAAAGAAGAAGATACTTGCCGGATACTTACCTCGCCAAATCGAGATCTCACATAAATTAGATGAGCCAAAAAGATTCCAACTCCAGCAACTCACAAAATGGCCGCTCCAACAATTTACCCATGCAATATTTTAGTGTGCATCCCCTAATGTATCACATTAATTGTTTGGCTACAAACTATCTCCGAAAACTATAACAAAGTTCTGCCCTTTTAAAACTTCACCTGTGATCGAAAGTGAATTTTTTAATGCTTTCCATTCTCCCGCTCATTGACTTGGCGCAGGCCACTTCCTTGTATATTTGTTCACTGTTTACTGGCCTCATTTAGCGACAGATCCTCCATATTTCTACAAACACTCCTCATATGTTCAATATTTTCTCACAGAGTATACGCATTCAATAACTCCTCCAATAAGATATGTTTTCAGTTCAACGTTTCAGAAGTTTTTAGATGCTAGCCGAACACTTTTATCGAAAGCCAGCAAAACAGCCGGAATTTCACCAATTCAGAAAAGCTTACCTGAACATACAGGGATCCGCCGTATGTCTGGAGCTTTCTCTGTGAATGATGGACTACTTCAATTACTTTCTGGGGAGGGCGTATTTGTACAAATTCGATGCAATGCAACCGAACTGGGGCGGAACCAATAACTTACTGTAAGTTTGGCTGGCGATACCCTGGAGGATTCAAATTAGAATTGTAGTGTATTGAGAGAGACTGCTTCTGTACAGCTGGTACAGTTGTTGTGGGGAAACTGGATATTAGATCTGGAGAGAAAGACAGCAAACGAAAATGTGAGCATTTCGGACATGCTCTACGTTGATTTTACTTCTATGAAAAGGGCATTTTATATAAGGCAACTGACTTTCAACCAGAGACCAGAAGTTGAAATTATGATATTGTAGCCGCTAGTGAAACTTGGATGCATGAAGGACAGGCCCGGCAGATAAATAGATTTTTTTATGCATCCGTTGTTTTAGATAGGACAGGAGACTAGGTATTAAAGTGAGAGGTTACGCGTCAGTTGTCCAGGAAAATATGGTAGAGCCCAGATACCAGTGCTGAGAGAGTCACAACCGAGGCTATACGTGAGGAACTGAGAAATAAAATGGAGATGACCACAGTAGTGCTATACTTTTAGACTTTCCAGTCGTCAGAGGGATTTTGAGGTCCTAAATTGTAGAGAGATAGAGGACAGCTGCGAGAAGAACCAAGTTGTAATAGTAGATTATTTTAATTTCCTCACACCAACTGAGAATCGCATACTGTAAAACGCCAGGCTGTGATAAATCGGTCACCTATTATGGAAAGCTCCAGAGCAACATATGATGACTTCAATGAGAGAGTGTCCACGAGATCGTCGGTTAGGAAACGAGTCACGACGAGTGATGGAAGTATATAGAGGAGAGAGAACCAGTCTTAGCAATCGCAATTCGTCTAATTTCGAACTAATGATGCAGAAAAATAGAAATGGTCCTCTCTTCGAGATTCTGAATACCGGAGTCCAATTTATTGGCGTTAGAAATGACCGTGGACATGTGGATAGCCAATGGTGGTTTCCTGGCAAAGTGGTGTTAATTATTGGAAGGCATTCAAAGAGACAGAATATTCAAGTATTCTGATAGACCGGGTCTGAACAGGGATAGTCAGCATGACTATGTGCATGGCAGGTCGTGTCTAAACAGTCCTATACTGTTTTTGAAGATCGTTACCAGTAAAGGTGATGAAGGAGAGGTGGTGGAACGTGTCCAGGTTTATATTTACAAGGCCTTTGACAGAGACCAGCATGGGAGGCTGACGCAGAAGCATCTGTCGTTTAGAATTCATGTTGAAGGAGTAAATGGGATTCAACCCTATCTTCGCATGAGATGCCAATAGATGCCCGTAGAAATGTACATTCTGATTGCATGTTTGTCACTACTGGTGTAACGCAATGTTCTATACTTGGTCCATTGTTGAAAGTAATCGGCATTAGGATTGTGTGATCGTTAATTAGCAGATTTGAGAATGGGACAGTGTTCAGCGAGGAATGTGATCAAAGCTTCAAGCGTTATCTTGGCCTGGAGTAAAAAGGAACTAAAATGTGTCAGATGGCTTGAACTTGAACGTGTTTGGTGGGTTGCACCTTGGGGTGACAAACTACACTTATATGGTGAACGGCAGAACGTTGAGAAGTGCCATCGAGTCGAGGGATCTGGAATTTGTTGAAGGCAGACACGTTTCTGAAGGGAGGCTTTTGGAACACTGACCTTTATTTATCAGAGTATTATATACAGGAACTGGGATCTTATGCTGACGTTGCAGAAGACGTCGATGAGTCCAACGTTGGAATATTATAGACATTACTCCTTATCTACCTGCATAACAGAGGTTGATACGATTGAAGAGAACGGGGACAATTATCAGCGATATTTCCAGAAAATAAAAGCACGTATTATATGGTCAGATTAACAGAGTTATGTCTTTATTCCTTGAAGTACTAGAGAATGTCCGGAGATTCAATATAGGTCGGAGAATTAGGAGAGATTGAGAGAGAGCAAAGGTGAACAGCCTTTTTTCCCATCTTCCAGCTTGCACTGAATTAGAGATCACAGAATAAATGTGAAACGTGATATGATAAAGGGTAATCTGAAGAACTGGATGGGTCAAGGGCCTAGTTCTGTGATGAAGTATTTCATGTTTCAATTACAAAATGTGTCAAATGGAATATGCCTATAAGAGAACTGACATCGGGAATCTGAGCATCTATGAAATACAATTGGCCACAAGCAGCAGCATTCTCTATTCATTCACTGCTGTCCATGACTGCCTGACAGGAAGAAACTGATCCATACTTGCAACGCCAAACCAGTGAATTGAGCATGTCCATTGAGAAATAAAGAAAACTATGCTGTGTTCAGCATCAGACATCACATTTCTAGTCAATGTTGTAAGTATGGTACACAACAGAAACAGCTTGCAGAGCTGAACAATTGCACAACCAATGGATCAGATAAAAAATGGAGCTATGTCACATTTAGCTGAGAATAGTGATATGTACTAGATTACGAAGAGGCGAGAAGATCCAAGCCATCCTGTTGATGACCGGTCCACAAAAAAAGTATGAAAAGATGAAAATATTTGCAGCTCTGTTCAGTGTGAAGCGCAGAGTGAATGTCACTACTTGAAACTGATGAGTCATCCAGATGATGTCATATACAAATTCGTTCAAATTTGTTGATTTTTAACAACATACATGCAATTTTCTAAACGAATATACATTCCTTGAATAGCAATGTGCAAAACAGAATACATATATCACATACAGCAGATAAAATAATGTTAACTGAATAATATTAATAGACTAAATGTACTATGTCGTTCAGGTTCTTATATACCACAAGTGGTTAAATATATTACTGCTACTGACGCGTAATAAATAATGTGTACGGGGTGGTAGCAGAGTTCTCAGAACTCTCACAACCTCTCTCAAGAAGCTCTCATCCAGCCTAGCAGTCGTTGTTCTTAATCTGCCTTTCATTCTGCTTGACTGTAGAATGGTAAAGAGATTGTGAAACGGATGGCATTGCATTCTCTTGCGGTCACATAGCTTCAATAGCGATAGAGCTGATCATCACACTTTTGGCGATGCAGAATGTAGTTATAATCGGAATGTGGAGCCTCGCTCGCCTCAATCTCCCCCGCAGAATACATGGCTGGTGTGCTCTTTTGATTAAAGAGGAGATGTTGAGTCAGGGCATCCGTGATGTGCAATCCAAGTTGCCTACAGTTCCTGACTCTGTCCCCGGAGGAGCTGCTAATGCAGGGGTGGGCAAACTTTTTGACTTGTGGACCACAAAGGGTTCTAAAATTTGACAGGGGGGCTGGACCAGGAGCAGATAGACGGAGTGTTTTGGTAATACACCTCATAAGAGAAAATAAAATATCATGGGATATGTAGAAAACATGTGCTTTAATTTCAATAGAAAATGAACAAATGCATTACAACAAAATATCTGTCTTTGAAGTCCCAT
>JAUOBT010000001.1:25364154-25376103 GCA_032362145.1 Hypanus berthalutzae | reverse complement strand
AGCAAATTCTATTATGACTGATTCATTATTACAGATAGGAATAGCAATAATCAGCAAATAATATTACAGAATAAACAAGCATGGACAACTTACTTTCAAACACACATAATATAGAGAAATCTAACATAATAATATAGAGAAATCAATCGGAGGAAAATGGCGGGAATATGCTGAAATCAAAGAGGGAACTGTAAGTCGATGGAACATTAACAGGGTCTATGTTGCCCCAATAATAATATCTACATCTGGTATCATCAGAATGTTACTACACAGTAGCATTATACAATTGGATTCACAGAACAGTATGTGTAAAACTTCAGAAATCAATACTACTAACACCACTAGAACAATATGACATTTCTCGTAATTGAGAAATGATTGTAATTTGCTATGCCTGCACCTCAGATTTTACCAGCTTGACTGGAAAGGAAAACAAAATGATCTTTGTGTATTGATACACGGACAATTTGAAGTTATTCACTTCATCAGGAAAGCTACAGCATTTAATGCAAATAGTAGTACCATTTCCTAGTTAAGCTGAGCAATGTAAGCAGAAAGAAGGCTTTGCACACTGTCAGCATTACTCTGTTGACATAATGTCTTGGTTCGAAACCAATCTGGAATACTTACAAAGAAAAATAAGAACTGTAATATCAGATTTTAGAAAACACTGTACACTCAGATGAACTTTTATTATCAGTATATAGGACTGAATCAAGAAGAACAATAGCAGGCATAAAATGCTACACAGCTGTCAGATAAAAATTGTAAGGAAAGCAGGATTTAGCACTCCACATGATCATATGCAATTCTGGCAGGAAGCATACACCACCGAACTTAAATGAGTGAACAACACAGAACAATGAAAAAAATATCTCTATTGAAGAAAGTAAGCCAATGGAAGATCTTGACCTTCCGTAGAAGACATCACCATAATCTGAGCTGTCTAGACTTAGACAAGGAAACATCGAATGCCAGCAACAGATTTGGAGATCTTTTCTTGTGGCAATAGAAGGCAAGGTGATTAACACAGGAAACATCAAAAACATAATATAATAACATCAAATCACAGATGTTAAATGCAGAAAATGCATTGACATTCCAGAATATTTGAGCAAATTACAGGAACCTGCAGCCATTTAACCCAATCTGTTTTAACACAGGCACATCAGTCATAAATTTTCTTTGCTATAAAATACAAATTCATGAAAAAACATACTGTACTATAAATACAATACTGAATCCATTTTAAAGGCAGAGTCGTATGATTGATATTACAACCGGCCCATTATTACAAATAAAAGAATCTATAATAACCGACTGTATACAATATTACAGGATAAACATGCAAGACCCACTGACTTAATAGAAATAACCATTCTGTACATAATTCAATAAGTGTAAAACACCAGATATATACTGAATGTAAAGAGAAGATTGAAAGACTTTGGTACATGAATAAGACTTGCACTGTCCCAATATTGCAGCTGTTATCACCCTAAAGTCACAACGTAATAACAATAATTGTTATCAATTGATCGACATAATAACAACAAATATGCTGTCGCATCAATATTTATATATATATAATATATATATCTCTAAAAAGGCACAATACTAAACACCAATAGAATAGTCCGAAAGTTCCTCGCAATTGTAAAATGAGTGTGCTTGGCAATGCTCCTACATCAGGATTTACCATCATGAGCTGAGGAAATAAAATAACAATAACGAAGCAATGAATATTGAGAACATGAGACAAAGAGTCATTGAAAGTGAGTTTATAGGTTACGGGAACCGTTTACTCTATGGGGTAAGTGAAGTTCATTCAGGTCCTTGATCATTGAGGCCAAAACACTGTTCCTGTACTTGTTGCTGTAGCTTCTGCGCCTCCTGTACCACTTTGCTGATGGTAGCAGCGAGAAGGGAACATGATATAAATGGTGGAGTTTTTGATGATGGATGTTGTTTTCCTGCAACAGGGTCATGTAGATATGCTGAACTGGAGGGTGGGAGGGGCTCAGGAGATTTACCCATGACAATCTGGGCTCTATCCACTCTTTTGTAATGTGGAAGTGTAAACGGTATGGACATGCAAAGTGGTGAGTGAACACTACATACCAGCAACTGTTTGGTCAACAACATTGCCCATGTAATATGGTGTTTCTTAGAGAGATTTTCTACTTCAGTAGAAATGAATATACATACGTATCAAAGATCATGAAATTAAGGACCATTAATTAAAGGAAGCACACTGTATAAAATGCACTTAAACAGCGGTTCTTGTTACGGATTCGGCCTAATGTTTACAGCAAGGACCATTATTGTATTAAAACCTTGAGAAGGACCAGATTCCAGCTGGAAACTCAGCAGATTTTTAGAATAATTAAAATGCAGTATTGGGAATAGATGATCCAGCTCCTACAAGGGGTAAAACGAGTCTGCATTCAGTGCAATACCTTTTGTTCACTTGTACTTCACAGTCACAGTTGAAAGGCAGACCAGTCATGCAGAAGGTGAAACATGAAGCACTTCCTTTGTTGTAAGAGTTTCCCGTGCTTTGTTATTGGGAGAAATTAACTGTCTTCAATTATTACTAAAACAGGGAAGCATGGACCACGACTGGTTAGCGGGCAGAACAGATGCTCTGGCCGTGTGGAAGTCCTGCATGGAGACCAGTGGGGGACACTGTGTGATGAGTACTTCAGCCTGGAAGATGCAAGCGTGGTCTGCGAACAGTTACAGTGCGGTGCAGTAAAAGCAACTCCGAAGAGCGCTTACTTTGGTGTAGGAAAAGGGCCATTGTGGAAAGACAACTACCGCTGTCTGGGAAACGAGTCCCGATTAGCTGATTGTCCAGTTTCAGCTTGGGGTCAGTTTAGATGTTCACATGGGAATGACGCCAGTCTCATCTGCACTGGTGAGTCACAGTCAATGTATGACTGAAACAAACTATTATTTGGAGGTAGAGATATTCACAACTATGACCTTTTTACCACTGGAACATTTCTCCTGTTTAGTGGTGACTATGTATGATTGTGATTGCAAGCAGAGGGTTGGTGTTCTTTGTTTCCCAATGATAGTCTCCGAGGCTATTTCCATTATATTACGAATAGAGGAAACTTTAGTATAGAGAGTATATTTTCTGATGTTTAGAGTATAATGCACAAAAGAAAGAAGGATGATGACAATTGATATCGCAAGATAGTAGCCTTGGCACGATGTAAAAATACGTAAATATTCAGAAGTAATATTTGTGCAGAGACTGCTCCTGTGATAGATTTTATTGAAAGGGTGATGAAAGGCAATGTATAAGAAAGGACCGCATTTAAACTGGCTGAGTAAGAAGAAAATCCAATATTGTTTCAGAGAACATATCTGAATCACAACACTCTCCCTTCGGCCCACAATATTTCCCGACTTTTTTAACCCAGACTAAAATTAGTCAAATCATTCCTTGCTGCAGAAATGTCTATTTGGGAGTATCCCAGAGTTACTGGGTCCTTCCAGTCTGCACAGAGTTCTTTACTAATGGCTCGGGTAATTATTCTGCGGTGGATACGTGCCCTCTGTGGACATGAGATAGTATGCAGTCCTATTGTCCCTACAGCAAATAGGTCGGGGAGAGTCGGGGTGGCTGTGGTAAAGTGTCACATCAAGGCTCTGTAGAACTTGATCTCCCCCAGTATGGTTGCATTACCAATTTTAGTCCCATTACCTGTTCTGGTGTTGTTCTGTTTGTTCTACCAATTCCCAGAGTCGGTGATGTTCCCACCGCCGAGCCCCGTTTGGTGAGGGTACAGTGGATACATCCATTCTGGATGTCCCATGCTAGGGACACTAACATGGTATGATTTCAGTGTCCACACATGAACTTCCGGCCCTGGGTGACATTAATGCTCCTTTCTCCATTACTGGTCCACATGAACGACCAGTCACGGAGTAGACAGTGTCTGCAGAAACATTGTCTCTGGACGCAGGAGGAATTGATGGGGACCATTGCATAGACACACCGCCATCCGTTTCCTGTAAAGCAGAAGAGGTAGCTCCTTTGATCGGAACAGGATGTACAATTGCTTTTATGGTTCTCATTTCTGGATCTGACTCCTGCACAATCCGGGGACTGGGCCTTGCATTCTATTCACTCTATGCACCTTCCCATCATTCCTCTCCTAAATCTCCCTGTTACTCCCTCACAAGGGGCATTTAAAGTATCTGCGGTATACAGGGGATGTGGCTTCCACCCAGGAGTGGCCACAAATAACACTTCTACTGACTGGTCAAGCGGATAACATACAGTTTGATTTCCATGCAAATGTTTATGAGTCTTATAAAACAATGGAAAGTCCAATAATAGTCTTTAGTCCACCTGCGGAGCCCATTGTTTACTATCACTTATGTGGATGCAGCGGCTGTGCCCTTGAACCTGAATGGCTGTTGGTATTAGCAGAAGTATCTGTAATGGTCCATTCCACTGGGGCCAATTTGGGATGCTCCCAATCCCTTATCAGTACCAAATCTGCAATTTTCAAAACCGGCCATTCTGCCTCGGGTTTTTCCTGTGGCTTAAATACCTCCTGCACCTGAGAATGAAGAAACTTTAGAGAGAATGTTAACTACCTTTGCAATTCATTCCCAATAACATTAAAGTGGGAGGCTGAGTGTCCATAAATAATTTCAGCTGCTGATACTCCAGTGGTGGAATAGAGAGTAATCCTCATATGACACAAAGCTAACAGAAGGACCTTGATCCAGTTCAGTCCGGTTTCGGACATTAACAGCCAGCTTATTTTTCAGGGTGCCGTTAGCCTGTTCCACTACTCCTGCAGTCTTCGTGTGATAGGCACAGTGGAATTGCTGATCAATGTACAGCACCTTGCATAGTTCTTTATTTATTTTTCCCACAAAATGAGGGCCATTGTCCGAACATATCACTCTGGGTACTTCAAATCTTGGTATAATCTCTGTATGTAACAACCTTACCACCATGGAAACTTTATTATTGGTGGTCGGAAAGGCTTCACTCTATCTACTGAACACAACTACAATCATAAACAATACTTAACAACAGTGTATACATGGTAGTTTGATAAAATCAAGCTAAATGCATTCAAAAGGTCCACTTAGCAAAGGGTATTTTCCTGGGGCACATTTAACTCCTTTTCCCGCATTTCTTTGTTGGCATATCAGACATGATCGTATTTTCTCTTGTGCCGCCTCTTCCAATCTAGGGTGCGGCCTGGTGCGTAAAAAAAAAGTTGCTCATTTCCTCCTTGCCAAGATGCATATCAGTATGCAGGCAATCAATAAGCATTGGTAACAAAGCATTAGGTATGCATAATTGACCAAATGCAATGAGACGGAGGCTCTCGGACGCAGAGTGCGAACACCCATGCGTCTCCGACATTAGTTTTTCTCGATCAGGGGTGTCCCCCTGTAGTTGTTGTACAGTGTCCATTTCTGGAATACCCTTCACTATTGTGGTCAGCCAGCAGGCCAAGGCCAATTTCTCTGCCGTGGAGGCAATATATAAATGGCAGTTTGCACCGCTGATTAGGCTTCCCTGACCGCCCGATTATTACATTGGTAGAGGAGTCTGAGTGATGCGCTGAGCACGTGATGATAGCCAATTGCTTTGGGAAGAGGATGGCACTGAAGAGGGACATAACATATGAGACATTCTGGATAGGTGACCCTGTGGAAGTGAGGAATCCTCGGTGGGCCCACAGTTGGCTGAATTCATGAGCCACCCCTACAGTGTAACAGGAGTCGGTAAAAATATGGGCCACTTTATCCTTGGCCAAGGCAAATAATTCCACCTTTTGTGCTGAGACAGGAGGTTGCAAGGATGCTGACTCGACTACAGCCAAGTCATTCATAATAGCATAGCCACGAAGGTGGGTTCCCTGTTCAGAGATAGAGGAGGTACCGTCAACATAGAGAGTCAATTCCTCAGATAGAAAAGACTTGTCGGAGATGTCCAGGCAAGGTGTAGTCCAGAAATGATTTCTCGTTAAACAGTCATGGGGCGGGTCCATGAGGTCTTCAGGTGGGCTTTCTAAACAGGTGGCAGGTTTGATGGTAGTGCAGCAGGCAAAAGTGAGAAGTGGGTTATTAAGGAGTGCTATCTCATGTTTAACCTAGCTTGAGTGATGTGTTGGGTCTGATGGGAGGTCAAAAGGACAGTAATAGTATGCGAGGAATATGTGACCACCAGCAGCTGCAAGGTGATATTCGAGGCTGCCATTACCAGGAAATCATTGGCTCGGAGTATCTGTGAGCACGGTGGTAAGCCCCGAGCTACTGGATCTATACGTATGGAGGTAAGCCTCTGGCCGTTTCCTATCCCCATGATCTGAGTAGGACCGTTGTAGCACAGCCTTCCAAGACATTGATAGATAACTGGAAAGGACGATCATTGAGAAGGAGACCCAAGGCAGGGGCATTAGCCTTATCTGCAGTATCTGGGGAAAATTGCCGGTGAATAGACAAATCCCTGGGGGAGACACATCCAGGTATATTGCTGACCTCAGAATGTAAACGCAAATAGATACTGTGAGTTGGGTGACAATGGAACAGCAAAGAACATATGTTACAGATGAACAATAATGAATACAGACACCTGCTGGGATATTACTAAGAATGGTAGCATGCTTAATGGCACAAGGGTTCAAATATTTCATTTATGTTATGGAAGTCTTACACCAGGCACCAGTCCGTTCTTCTGGGTTTAGGGACAGGCAAAATGGGAGTATTACAAGGTGAGTGGCAGGGGACTAAAATTCCCTGTTTGCTAAAGCCATCTATTAGAGAAGTGATACTAGCAACAGCCTCCTTCCGAAGGGGATATTGCGGAATGGAGGGTAAGTGTGCACAAGGTTCTACCATGATATACACTGGGGCCACTGAAATCGACCCGAACTCGTCCGTTGATGCAGCCCATAAGTCAGAGGCTGGTTCATCTGGCGGAGAACGGTGTGGCTGATGGTTGTGGAGTAGTCCCTGCAATGAAAAGGTGCTTGGGTAATACGTAAGGGTCCCATCTGTTAGCATTTGAGGTACTCCTAAGACATGTGGATTTGCCTGCTGCTGCAGTCGATGGGCTAGGAAACCTAATTCCTTTGGCTTGTGTTCAGCTGCCATTGACAAGGTAACATGAGGGGGATTCAAGGCCTGACTGACTCGAAATTTCAGCAGGCACTTGGATAAGTAATGCTGTCCCTTCCTTGCCCTGCACCTCCCCTAGAACCATGACTCTGACTATGTTGTCCGCAAAGGGAGCATATCGGGTTTCCAATTCCTTTGAGACCTCCCGAGGGATCATAGGCCAGTGTCACATGTGGGTCGGGCACCTTAAGGGGTGGGTCGAAATCTCCGGGCTGAAGGTCTATGAACCACCATTGTGGAGTGTGGTGACTCCAAAAATTTCTACTGGTTGCCAAGACGGTAACAGTAATGCCACCATCAATGCATTGGATACTGAGGCCAAAAGAGCACAGTAAATCTCTCCCTGCTAAATTTACTCCAAGAATTGTAATCTGTACGAACTGGACTTCAGTGCACTGGTCCCCAATTTGCACCTGTAAAGGTGCTGTCAGTGGGTAAGAGCTTTGCTGACCCATCAGGCCACTGAGTGTTACCAGATCCCCTGATATTCCGAAATTATGCTGGGTTATACATGATGACTTGAGAGTGGAGGTAGTTGCCACAGTATCTACCATGAAAGGGATATTACTACCTTCCACTAACAAATTAAATATGGGCTCATCTTTTAGTGGGAAACATGTGGGTAGGCATCAGTGGCTCATCTATTCAGGCTGAAAATGAGTTATCCGTGGTAAAAGAATGTCGCCTGCCTGGATGTTCTGGCCTATCTGTTGGGTTGTTTGCACATTGCCTTTTCTGCATTACTGAATTTCTGCACTTCAGGTTCCCCCTAATGGCCACATTCCATTTTCCAATTTCTTATTTAATGAGCCAGATAATTTATGAAAATGATTCTTGTCACTAGGATTCTCCTTACAAATTTTGAACAAAGTGGTACCAGTCCTGACGTATGAAGTGTCTGACCCATTTTTCCTTAATCAGTTAATCTTGTGCCATGTCTCCCTTCACCCACTTCAGGGTCCTGATCTTCACGTGGGAATTCCCCTCTGAAACCAGTCTAAGGGAGGGTATTCGAGACAGGCAAATTATCGTAAGGTTACTACAAAATGTATTTATATCACAGTGAATCCTCTACCTCTTCTGACACCTGGACAAAACCTCGCGCCCACTCTTCTTATACCAGAGCGAATCCTCCAGCCCACCACTCTTACCGTAGTCCTCGGGTAATCTTAATGGTTCTTCAGGAGTCCATCAGAAGATTACGCGTAGACGAAAGGGTCAGAAAGGTGGACAACTAATGAGAGAGATCAAGGTATACCTTATCTTGTGAGCGTATCCGTCTCACGTCATTGCCACTGAGCCTATCACTGACACCAACTTACAAGGATGCCTAGTCTTGGAATCACGGCTGGCTCATCAAATTATTAAACATGACTTCTAATTATTGCCCATTACCGGATGAAAGAACACACTGTAGTACGTAAGATAAAGGAACAGCTTTTTTGTTAGTAGCTTGCTACTAGGGAGAACATCCCTTCAGTACTCTCTCGGAGTCTGCATCGGGATCTCCAATTACTTGTACAAGCATGACTCTTTTAAACATATGTAGTCGTGTACACTTGTTAAGCAATTGCTCAATTTCTTCTTTACTTGCCCAGCAACAGTAACATAAGGTACTTATAAGGTAATAGATCATTTAGCGAATCATTTTTCTAAGAATCTACTTTGCATGGATAGTCAAGTAACACACACAAAATGCTCGTGGAAAGCAGCAGGTCAGGTAGCATCAGTCCCGACGAAGGGCCTCGGCCTGAAACGTCAACAGTGCTTCTCCCTACAGATACTACTTGACCAGTTGCATTCCACCAGCATTTTGTGTGTGTTGCTTGAATTCCCAACATTTGCCGACTTCCTCGTGTTTGCATGGAGAGTTCCCATTTACTTCTAAGAACCTGCTTTGGCACATTGTCTTATCAAGTGGTTCAAGACAATGCCTAGCACGTTCAGAAAACAGTGTATAATTAACACCACATCCTCTGGTATGTCAGCAACATCGAAATTACTCTTTAAACCCTTTAATTTCTTAAGTAGCAGACCACTTCATGCACATGCCACTCTCTGTGTCAAGGATTTATGTGTTCATCCAACCAGATTAAAATTAGGTCTGCTTGTATTCACCATTTCGTCCATTATGAAAAGCCTCTGACAATTGACTCTACAGAATGCTCTTGTCATCCAGTACACTTCTATTATTTCACGTCTTATTCCATTCCATCTCAAAGAGAAAATCCATGGCATATTTTCATCTGAGTGTTTTTTTCCTTACATTTGCCCCCCTCCACACCACCCCAACTCGACACAGGAAGAAGCAGAAAATCCCTTCTGGGATGCTTGGCTTTGCTGTAAGGTAAGGAAGTAAAGAAATTCTGGAAGACATGCTCACGTCAACAGAGAAGATTCCGTGAGGTATTGGAATATGTAATACATTCAGCGTTAATCAGTACATTCAAAATTTAACCAGTCAGCCACATGCCTTCAGTCCTTTTTTCTGCCATAAACTACAGAATTAGCTGTTATAGTTCTAATTTTGACTGATGACTTTTACTGATATTGCTCGCATTCTAAGTATCATGTGGAATATTATGCATGAAATATACTTTGCAGTTAATTGCTGAAAATGTGTAGAATACGTCAGATTGATATCAATGTGTTTTCCCATTTTTTCTGATATCGCAGATGAAATTTTGTCCTTGAGACTGAACGATGGGGGAAGCCGCTGCGATGGCCGAGTGGAGGTGTATGACAATGGTACCTGGCATAGAGTGCATGATAAATATTGGAGTATCAGTGAAACAAATGTTGTCTGCAGACAACTGCATTGCGGCTTCGGAATATCTACCTACAACTTATCAAAGTATAGAGAGAATCAACGGCCCGTGTTGGTGATAGAAATTCAATGTGAAGGAAACGAGTCGCACCTCCGCAACTGCAGGAGCTCCATGTTGAAACGGTTTTCCTCTAACACCACAGGCGTTGGTGTCCTGTGTTCAGGTGAATATTGTTAAAAGGTGGCAATGGAAATATCTAAACTGGTGTCGCGGTTAATAATAAATCGAGAAATTCAGAGTCATTGAGTCATAAAATTATATATGTTGCTAACTGGCAATATGGGCAGTGACAATCAACTCCCCTTTTGCAGGATTTCCATTTTATACTACACCTCCACCCCACTACACACACAAATCCATCTGGAGCACTGTCCCGCAGGCTCTACAATTTATTTGGATAACAGAGGGAATTTACAAGACAAGATTGGTAGTTGAATGAAAACTTCAGCACAGATGAAAGCCACATCCTTCGGGCAGAAAAATGCAAAATTTATACAGATTTGGCATTAAATCTGCTTCACTGGACTTGCAAGTATCAGCTTCAGATGCTGCATGCACTATTTTACACGTTCATTCACCGCTGGATTGTGCGCCGAATGTGTGTGCCCTGCAGTGCGACAGATTGAGGGTAACCTGATTTATCCGTTGCAATGGATGTAATCAGACATTGCTATGAGATTTATCTTATCTATCGCAGAGCCTTCAAGCAAGGTCTTATTATGTGATGTCGAAATGATAGGATATACACCTTGAAATTGAAAGTGGAAATTTAACATCTAAGTTAGCACAGGAGGAATTCGGAGAATGTCAGCTTACACCGTAGTGACAAGAAGAGGAAGATGCTATTCCGCAGGGGTCAGTGTTGGGACCACTTCTTTTTATGGCATATATAAATAATTTAGATGAGAGAATAGATGGCCTGGTTGCCAAGTTTGCAGATGATGCAAGGATAGGTGGAGGGGCAGGTACTGTTGAGGAAACAGATAAGATGCAGAAGTACTCAGACATATTAGGAGAATGGGCAAGAAAGGAGCAAATGAAATAAAATGTTGGAAAGTGCATTACCCAGCGCATTGATTGTAGAAATCAATGCATCGACTATTTTCTAAATGGGGAGAAAATTAAGGAATCTGAGATGCAGAGTGACTTGGCAGACATTGTGCAGAACACCCTGAAGGTAAACTTGCAAGTTGAGTTGGTGATGAGGAAGGCAAATGCCATGTTCACATTCATTTTAAGCTGTCTACAATAAAATAGCAAAGATGTTTTGCTGAGGCTTCATAAGACACTGGTGAGGTCTAACCTTGTGTATAGTGAATGGTTTTGGGCCGTTCATCATGGAAAAATGTTCTGGCATTCTGGAGAGTCCAGAGGCAGTTCACAATTATCATTCCAGGATTGAACGGTTTATCATATGAAGAACGTTTGATGGCTCAAGTCTGTACTCGCTTGAATTCAGAAAGATGAGGGGGGATCTCATTGAAACCTTTCGAATGTCGAAAAGCCCAGACAGAATAAATGTCGAAAGGTTGTTTCTGATGGTGGGAGAAGCTAGGGCAAGAGGGCACAGACTGAGGACAAAGGGACACCCTTTCAAAACAGAGATATGGAAAATTTCTTTAGCGAAAGTGTGGTGAACTAGTGGAATTTGTTGACACACGCTGCTCTGGAGGCCAGTTCGTTCAGTGTATTTAAGGCAGATATTGATAGATTCCTGATTGGACATGGAATCAACGGTTAAAGCGAGAAGGCCATGAACTGGGGTTGAGGAGCAGGAAAAAATATGAGCAGCCAGAATTCTGCTACTATCTCTTATGGCCTTATGGACCGAACAAGATAATACCTAGGCTACTTTGTGCAGCAGTGAGGGAGCCTCTGGTGATGACCATTGCATCATCAATAGGAACTGGAGAATATAATTGGAATGTTACAAACGTTGTTCCCGTGTTCAATA
>JAUOBT010000001.1:25275266-25285487 GCA_032362145.1 Hypanus berthalutzae | reverse complement strand
TCAGATAGGACGTACAGAATCCTAAAGACACACAGTCAGTGACTCAGGAACAGCTTCATCCCCTCTGCCATTGGATTCTTAAATGGACTTTGAACCCGTGAACACTAACTCAGCTTTGCTTTAACATATATTATTTCTGTTTTTGCGCGATTTAAATCTACTCACTGTAAGTATACTGCAATTTATTTATTAATTTATTATTTATTTATTTATTTTTCTTCTTACATATTATGTCTTGCATTGAATGGCTACTGTTAAGTTAACAAATTTCACGACAAATTCCGGTGATGACCAACCTGATTCTGATTCTGATTCTCTTGCCAGTATCATTCTTCAAAATATTTGCTTTAATAGGGATGAGGAAATTACTGTGACCTGTTTCCAGTTATGATATCAAGTTGACTATGGAATTTATCTATTAGAACAGAGAACATAGAAAAGATACAGCACAATACAGGCGCTTGGGCACACCACATTTTTTGCCGAAATTGTCCTTGCCATAGAAATTACCATGCTTACCCTTAGACCTCTATTTTTCTAAGTTCCATGTACCTATCCAAACGCCTCTAAAAAGTCCCTATTTTATCTGCCTCCACCAGCGTTGCAGGCAGCCCATTCCACGCACTCACCACTCTCTGCGTAAAAAAAACATAGCCCTGACATCTCCTCTTTACCTACTCCCCAGCACCATAAACCTGTGGTCCCTCGTGGCAACCATTTCAGCCCTGGGAAAAAAGTATCTGACTATCCACACGACCAATGCCTCTCATCATCTTATACACCTCTATCAGATAACATGACATCCTCCGTTGTTCCAAGGAGAAAAGGCCAAGTTCACTTAACCTGTTTCCATAACGCAACGTCCTTGTAGATCTCTTCTGCACACTTTCAATGATTTCCACTTCTTTTCTGTAGTGAGGCGACCGGAACTGACCACAATACTCCACGTTGGGTCTGAGCATGTTTCTATATAGCTGCAACATTACTTCTCCGCTCTTAAATCCAGTTCCACTAATGATGAAGGCCAATACACTGTATGCCTTTTTACCACAGAGTGCTTTCAGCGTCCTATGGACTCGGACCCCAACTACCCTCTGATCCTCCACACTGGCAAGAGTCTTAAAGTTAACACTATAGTCTGCCATCATATTCGACCTACCAAAATGAATCACTTAACACTTATCTGGGTTGAACTCCATCTGCCACTTCTCAGCCCAGTTTTTCATCCTATCGATGATCTGCTATTACCTCTGACAGCCCTCCACACTATCCGCAAAACCTCCAACTTTATGTCATCAGCAAACTTACTAACGCATCCCTCTACTTCCTCATCGATGTCATTTATAAAAATCACGAAGAAGAAGGGTCCCAGAACAGACCTCTGAGGCACACCACTGGTTACCGACCTCCACCAGAATAAGACCAGTCTACAACTACTCTTTGCCTTCTGTGGGAAAGCCAGTTCTGGATCCACAAAGCAACATCCTCTTGGTCACATTACTCCTTACTTTCTCAGTAAGCCTTGAATGCGGTACCTTATCAAATGCTTTGCTGAAATCCATATTCACTACATACATTGCTCTTCCTGCATCAATCTGCTATATCTTTGGACGCCAGTCAATGTTCCAAATGATCATAAGTCTATAGATATGTCATGATAAACTGACTTTCAGCAAATTTACTGTTAATCAGTTCCCTCTTTGTTTGATTCTCTTATGCACCTCAATATTCCAAATATCTATTCAGCCATTTATGTGTCATAAACGCAAAGCATAAATGCATACAACCATATTCATGTCTTCAGATTTTCGGTCCAAATATTAGAATTGGGAAGAAATGTGATCCAGGTAACTTTGAACATGGAATGATTGCTTGTGAGATATTGGGTAGTTTCAGTATCTCCAGAACTCCTGATCTACTGGTTCATTACAGAAAATGATTCTGAAAATATAGGAACGAATAAATGACTTTGCCAGTGTGCGAAAGTTCTGTGAGTGAGAATGTCTTTCTATATTAAAGAGATCAGAGGACAATGTTCTGACTGGTGAAGCAGACAGGAAGATGAGGTAACTCAAATATTCAAAGAAACAAGGCGTTTTAACACTGGTGAGGAGGCGAAGATTTTGGATGGCAGAACGCAATGAACCTTGAAGTGGATGGGCAACATCAGCAGAAGACAACAACCTTCAGTTACATCTGAAGTTATCTCATAAGCATAATAAAGTAGTTACTGTGTGTCGTATCATATGGCCAGCATTCAGAAGAAAAAATACATTTTTTGTAAGAAAGAACAAAAATTCAAAACAAAATGAAGCAATCTATGTTAATACAAAAATAGTCATAATGTTATCAAACACTGATGTACCAATTGTTTCAAAAACCGAATGGATGAAATGAAGTGTCTGTTTTTGAATCTAGTGGTTTTGAACATTAGGATACCTGTCCCACCGCGCAGTGGTGGCTGTGAGCAGATGGCATGCACTGGATGGTGAGGATTATTGATAATAGATTTTGCGTTATTGACACAGCAAAGGGTGCAGATATTATTAACGTGGAGGGGGATATGCTTGTGATGTACTGGACAGAGTTCACTACTCTGTGCAGGTTCTTACATATTCCTGCATATTTGATATGCTTTGTCAGACCCCAATGCGGTCGTAAGCGCACTTTCAACATTCGTACAAGCGTTTTAATGCTAGGTTACAAAATGAACTACTTTAAACTCCAAGGAAAATTTAAAAAACTGGCAACCAAGTCAGTCAGCACAGTTTCACTCATCTCTTTCAAAGTTGGAATTTAGATCATTAGGCTTGGAGATTCATCGATTTTCGTACTTATGATCTCTCAAGCTTTAATTAATAAACTTTTTTTATTTTTTCGCCTAATTAAAATATTGGTAGGAATAATTTATTTCCATTGTGTCCAAAAATGCATTTCAACATTTACAACCAAACCTTCCTGTTCTCTGTTACTACTGAGCGCCCCGTGAAATAATTTCAGTTCCAGAGCAGATGATGCTCATCAAAGGTCATTTCTAAATAGCGTAGAATTGCAGCAGTGAGAAAATAGCAAGGTATGGATGCTGAATGTTATTGATGGATGCTGCTTTCGTGTGACAGCGCTTCATGTAGATTTGGTCAATGGTGGGGAGGGTTTACCTGTGACGCACTGAACAGTATCCATTTATTTTTCTGTTTTCGGCTTTTCTGTTCAAGGGAAAGATTGTTTCCATACCATTCTGTAATGCAACCAGTTAGTATACACTGCACATCTATAGAAGTTTGTCAACGTTTTAGGTGATATGCAGATTCCATGCAGACCTCCAGGAATGTAAAGATGCTGCCATGCTTTCTTTGTCATCGACACAGGCAGATCCTCTGAAATGAAAAATACTGAGGTATTTAAATTTCCTGTACCTCTCTACCTCTGACATTCTGTTAAGGATTGGCACATGAACCTATGGTTTTCTCCTCCTGTAGTAAATTATCAGCTCCTCCGTCTAGCTGACATTGAGTGAGAGGTTTTGTTTGTGGTACTACTCTGCTAGATTTTCAATAACCCTACTAGATGGGGATTTGTTACTTTTGATTGTAACAACTATAGCAGTGTCATCAGCAGACTTAAATTTGGCATTGGAGTTCTGCTTAGCCTTACAGTTACCAGTGCATAGTTGTAAAATGAAGAAAGCAAAGTTCTAAGCACACAGCCTTCCATCCTGGAAGTGTTTGTTGCTGCATTATGAACAGAATGTCTATTTCCAAAGTTGCACAGGATGCTGCGTTCAAAGCGGCATCTCTATTTCCCAAAGTGGTCTCAGGACCTCATCATGTATTTGACTTCATTGAAACCTCATTGATTTTCACATCCTGTACTCTGATATATATTGATCTTCAACATATGCGCTGTTTTTATTTCTGCTACATTCTCTTATTCTCCATCTACACTTTGGTAGAGCACTTGCCTCACATTCTACAGTGTGCAGTGCATGTAAGTATTTGTGGATTCGCACTTTTGTCACGTATACATTGAAACATAGAGTGAAATGCATTATTTTCTGCTAATTACATAAGACTGCAGCCTGTTCAAAGATTGCATTGGGTGCTGTCTGCAAATATCACCACTCTCTGGTGCCATCATCACACGCTGACACACAATTTCCCCAGCTGTACAGTACATGTTTGGAATGTGGGAGGAAACTAGAGCATCCAACTGGACCCTTGGAGATTGTACAAGCTCCTCACAGACAGCGATGTAAATCAATCCTCAATTAGTAATCTGAGGCCTTGTAAAGCGATTGCAGGAACTACTATGAGATCATACTTTGTGAGTTTTGAATAGGGTATTGTGCACTTTTGTTAAATTTCCTGTAATCCTAACTTCCAGATCAGAACATGACAATATTTGTGAAGTAAGTGAAAATTGGAGCCAAGCTACACAGCAACTTAATACACTCGAGCAAATCATACTATTAACAATTCAACAAACTGCTTAAATGTGTCAAATTCTGTGTAAAGGGATAATTGGGAGAAATGCTGAATTAAATTACTTCACTTTGCGCGTACAACACACCAAACATCTGGCATGTCATTTCCCTTATTAACCTTTAGCCATTACAGAATTTTAGCTTGTTACTCTCAGTACAAACGCAACTGGAATGATATTCTTCCCATGTTGCAAAGTAGAATTCTCCACAAATGTGGTTCAGTTTTTTTAAAATCTCGTTTCCCTAGCTAAATGTTTCAGTTAATGCAAAACTAACTTGCAATTCTAACCCAATAGGGAGTGGTTTTGTAACTTGGCAACCATTAGACGGTCTCTCCATCCTCTGTCCCTTTTGTCATTTCCTTTAAACCTTTTGACAAGATCTTGTATTTTCGATTGGACTTGTGTTAGTTTGTTGCAGAATGTATAAGAAAAACAACTCATAGAAGGTTTACCTCACTAAAGCTGTTAACGAATGCAGTTTTTGTTTTGCTCTCTTTATGGTGGCTTTCTGAAACACGTTGTTCGGCTATTGGTAGTGATGAAGAATATAATTGCCCTAAAACAAGCGAGATATGTCATCTGATTAAGTGGTGTCAGAGCAACATTCACTCACTGTCAACACTAATTACTGACTTTGGAGAGGGGAACATATGCGAGATTATATTGGTGGATCAGTGGAGAAAGGGATCAGCGGCCTTATATTTCTCTGTGTTAACATATGCGATGACCTGTTTGGGCACAATACATAGATGCAATCACAAGGAAGGAGGAGGAGCATCTCTGCATTCTTTAGAAACATAGGAAGATCTGCAGATGCAAGAAATTAAAGCAACACACACAAAATGCGGGAGTAACTAAATGGAGGATGCGGCCTGCCCTACATCTTTCTACCATTCTCTGTACATAATTAATTCCTTTGAAAGTTAGCAACATTTAGCCTCATGGTCTAGAAAAACAATTCAAATCTGCTGGACGCAGGAATGACACATCCCGAATCTCCATTGTTTGCATGCAACTTGGATGCTGCCTCATAAAAGCAACATGTATGAATATTTGATCACAATTTACATTCCACTATCCTTTTAATAGAAACATAGAAATATTGAAAACATACAGCACACTAAGGCCCACAAAGCTGTGTCGAACATGTCCCTACCTTAGAAGTACCTAGATTTTACCAATAGTCCTCCATTTTTCTAAGCTCCATGTAGCCTGTCTAGGAGTTTCTTAAAGGATCCTATTGTTTCCGCCGGCATCCTATTCCACGCACTCGCCACTCTCTGCAAAAAAAAAAAAACTGACCCTGACATCTCCGCTGTACCTACTTCCAATCACCTTAAAACAATGTCTTCTCGTGCTAGCCATTTCAGTCTTGGGTAAAATTCTCAGACTATCCACGCGATCAATGCCTCTCATTAGCTTGTACACCTCTATCAAGTCACCTCTCATCTTCTGTCTCTCCAAGGAGAAAAAGTCAGAAGCCGAATTCACTCAAATTATTCTCATAATGAACGCTCCCTAATCCAGGCAACTTCCTTGAACATCTCCTCTGCACCATTTCTAAGGTTTCCACATCCTTTCTATATTGAGGCGACCAGAATTGTGCAAAGTACTCCAAGTGGAGTCTGACCAGGGTCCCATAGAGCTGCAACATTACCTCTCAGCTCTTTCCCAGTCCCTCGTTAACTCAGTCCCACGTTTGATGAATGGCAATTCACCGTATGTCTTCTTTACCACAGAGTCAACCTGCGTAGCAGATTTGAGTGTCCTCTGGAGTCGGACTCTAAGATCCCTCTGATCCTCCACACTGCCAAGAGTCTAACCATTAATACTATATTTACTATATTCTATCATATTTGATCTACCAAAATGGACCACTTCAAAGTTATCTGGGATAAACCCTATCTGCCACTTCTCTGCCCATTTTTCCATCCTATCGATGTCCTGCTGAATCCTCTGCCAGCCCTCCGCACGGTACACAACACCTCCAAACTTTGTGTCAACTTTTCCTCTCCGATCTTAATATTCCAACATTTGCTTTTTGGATTTAGTGTCTGGAATAGAATTTGTTAACCGTAAACCTCTTAGTCAGAGCACAGTCAGCTGCGAAGTGTATAGCTGGCATATCAATATTTCAGATGAAAAAAAAAGATATTTTTGAGTATAGGCCATGAGAGCAGGTGTTTCCTGCCAGCTCAACATACAAACAGGTTTTGCAGAGATCTTCTGATGTAAATGCAAAATGTGTCAAGAACGTCATATGTTTTAGGTAATAAAATATTAAATAACATTTAATCGTCACTGTCTCAAAATTTCCTTTCTTATTGTTTATTAAAAATCAAGATGCAGCTCACTGAGGTTGAAAAGCTACAATAAATAAGGTGAGTGTTTATATTTCCTAAAATCTCTGGCATGTTGCTATAAATCCTCAAAAAGACCACATTTGGCTTGTTGTTCTGAGGGTGTTCCAAGAGTCAACATTCGGGCAAAAAAAAATTGCAATGAAAAATTTCAGAATCCATATCTGCTACCAGTCTAATAATGGTAATTTTAAGTATAAAACATGATAACGAACAAACAGAGCTGAACAGCTAAAATGGAAATCATAAACACCCAAATTTAAAACCCTACCTACAGAATGCCAATATGCCTCCATCTTCCCCATATTTATGTGCCTATCTAAACGTTTCTTTCACCCTGGGAAACAAATACTCCCTCTATATATCTATGCCTCTAATAAAAGATAAACCTCTGTTAGATCACATAGAACATAGAATAGTACATCACATTACAGGCCGTTTGGCCCACAATGATGTGCCGACGCTCAAACCCTGCCTCCCATATAACCCCCCACCTTAAATTCCACCATACTCCGATCTAGTAGTCTCTTAAACTTCACTAGTGTATCGGCCTCCACCACTGACTCAGGTAGTGCAGTCCACGCACCAACCACTCTCTGAGTGAGAAACATTCCTCTAATATTCCCCCTGAATTTCCCTCCCCTTACCTTAGAGCCTTGTCCTCTTGTACTGGGCTGTGGTGCCCTGGGGAAGAGGCGCTGGCTGTCTACTCTGTCTGTTCCTCTTAATATCTTTTACACCCCTAGCATGTCACTTCTCATCCTCCTTCTCTCCAAAGAGAAAAGCCCTGGCTCCCTTAATCTCTGATCATAATCCATACTCTCTAAACCAGGCGGCATCCTGGTAAATCTCCTCTGTAACCTTTCCAATACTTCCACATCCTTCCTATAGTGAGGCAACCAGAACTGGCAAAAAAAGATGGCTAAAGTGAACTTAGATCCCTTGGAAAAGAAGAAATGGGAATTAATATTGGGTAATGTGAGGCTTAGAACTACAATTTTGAATAAGACTTCACGTTTAATGTGCCAAAGAGAGATGTTATGGATGCTATGGGAGGTGAAGATCTCAATACAATCACTATCAGTAAAGAGGCAGTGTTGAGCAACTAGTGGGCCTGAAGGTAGACAAGTCCCCTCATCCTGATGGAATGCATTCCAGGGTACTGAAAGATATGGCGGAGGTTATAGAATAGGCGCTGTGATAATTTAACAAAATTCACTGGACACTGTGCAGGTCCTGTTGAACTGGAGGACAGTAAATGTCAAGCAACATCTTTAAAAATGATGTAGGCAAAAGGCAAGTAAATATAGGCTGGATACCTTAATGTCTGTAATTGGGAAAATGCTTGAAGCTATCATTAAGGAAGAAATAGCAAAACATTTGGATAGAAGGATATCAGCATAGATCCAGGAAGCATAATGGATGAAGAGGAACAGGTGGATGGTGTACACTTGGATTTCCAGAGGGGGTTCAATAAGATGCCAAATAAAAGATTAATTCGTAAGGATGCATGGAGTTGGGAAGAATGTATTAGCAGAGAATTGGTAAACCCATAAAAGGCAGAGATTAAAGATAAATGGGTGTTTCTCTGCTTGGCAATCAGTAGTGTAGAAAGTGCCACCGGGATCAGTGCGGGCCTGCATCTGTTTACAATATACATTAATGATTTGGAAGAGTGTACTGGATATAGTGTATATATATTTGCCAATGACACCAAATAGAGTGGGAAAACAAATTGTGGAGAGAATATGCTAAGATATAGAAATGTTAAATGAGCGAGCATGGATCTGGCAGATGGGGTACAGTTTTGGTAAATATGAGGTCATTAACTTTGGAAAGAAAAATAGAAGATCAGATTATATTATTGGTGAAAGATTGCAGCATACTGTTGTGCAGAGGACTTGTGCATGAATTGCAAGAATTTTGTTTGCAGGTTGTTTATTCTTTTAAGGAGACATTTGGAATGTTGGTTCATTGCTAAAGGGATTTAATTTAAGAGCAATTGTACTGGGCAGTGGTTATGCTGCATCTGGAGTACATGTGCAGTTTTGTTCTCTTTACTTCAAAAAGGGCATATTGGCTTGAGAGGTACTGCAGAGGAGATTTATTGAGTTGGTTCCGAAAATAAAAGGTATTAACCTACGCAACACACACAAAATGCTGGTGGAACGCAGCAGGCCAGGCAGCATTTACAGGAAGAAGCACTGTTGACATTTCGGGCTGAGACCTGTAAGGACGGATTGAGTTGCCTGGCGCTATACTTTCTGGAGTTTAAAAGACTGAGGTGGATCTTATAGAAACATGCAGTATATAAAATTACGAAGGGGATAGGATAAAGTTAGGAGGCTAGAACTTGGGGACATAGTGTCAGGATTCTGGGGTGGGGTGGAGGAGTGCCAGATTTAGGATAAAGATAAAGAATGACTGTTCCTCCCAGAGAGTAGTACATCTGGGATTCTCTGCCCAGTGAAACAGCAGAGGCTGTTAAATATACATATTTAAGACACAGTTACATAGATGTTGGAATAGTGATGGAATTAAGGGTTTTAGGAGAAAGGCAGGTAGTTGGAACTGAGTCCATAATCAGATCAGACTCAACAGGTCAGACCACCGACTCTGTTCCGATGGTTTATGTTATTTTGTCCAATGGATTCCTGGACATGCCAGAACTGTGGTTCCCCTTCTGTCATTTCAGAACTGGCTGGTTAAAACTGATAAAGTCCCCTGAGTATGAAAGGTTTGCTCATTGATGACATGTTCAAAATGCACATCTGGTTTCAATCATACATCTGTAAAACGACTCTATTGTAAACAGTTGGAACAGAATATTGTAATCATCAGGGAGGTCCAGAGCAGGGCAGCATTTATTAAAGGGGCAGTAACTCTTCCGAAAGGACAGGTTTCACTATTTCTTCAGGACTGAGTAAAAATAGTCTCCTTTTGGGGAATACCAGTGCAGTAGTCATGTTATTGGAATAGTAATCCAAAGGGTTGCAATAATGATATACAAAATGCATGTTCCAAGTTTGCCCTGAACTTGAAGTTGATCTTTCAAACATTCAGAAAAGAATAGGCAGTATCCTGAATGTGACCATGAAGCTATCAGATTGTTGGAAGTCCACAAATGGTCCATAGATGCCCTTTCAGGATGTCTCCTGTTTGTAACTCCAGATCCACCCAATGCTGTAGGCACTGAAACATTGTCTGGAGGACTGCAGTTCAAGACCCATCTTCCTCTCTTGCCTGCTGGGGATTAGTAAGAAATGCCAACCTCAACTGGAGTGAGTACAAAGAGTACCTTAGTTCATGAAAAGATCACACATAATTCAGTTGATGACGCATTTTGTATTACGTTGTGTTCTTGCAAACAAATACA
>JAUOBT010000001.1:24415386-24425473 GCA_032362145.1 Hypanus berthalutzae | reverse complement strand
TTGCAAAATACTCCTTCTTATGTTGCAATAATTTTTCTCATCAACACTTTTCCTTGTTCCCCTCCTCTTCCTTCATTGAGGAAATCTTTGAAAAATAGAGTTTGGTAACAAGATTTTCCGACTATCTTCTCCTTGCTCATCAGGACGTCGACCTCAACTAACCATTTTTCTTCTTTTACTCTATATGAAACCAACTCTTTCCTACTCAGTGACCTGTTCCTGTGTCTGTCAAATTACATAAATGTATCTGTCTCTGTTGTTTCCACAGGCTAATCATGCAATATGCACAACTTTCTCTCTGTAAAACAATTATCTCCCGGCCCTTTTAGCCGGCCGAATTCGACGAACAGCATGCAATCTATTTGTAGAATACTCCATCCTTGAAGAAACACTGTGACATACTGCCCTGTACTGCAATTTTATAATTCTCAATACCGTAAGCTGTCAGTCATCTTTAGTTAATATAATCGAATCTTGTCGAAAGTTTATTTTAATTCAAGCTGTTTAGTTCTAGGAGCTTGTAACTGGTTATTCCCAACACTTTGCTGCATGCTATTCAGTTAAAGAATAGTTGTCCCATGTTGAGGCGATCAGAACTGCATATAATCCCAAAAAGTGAATTCGAGTCAAAATTGCACTGATATCCATACTGAGGTCCCCACAACAGTGTTGGAACTTTCAGCCAATGAAGCTAAACATAGCATATGCCTTGCTCTCAAACCGGTCTACTTCTCCGTGCTCCGGTGATGAATAGTGTTCGCTGCCTCTCTCCTTGTATTCATCAAAACATTAGCACTACTTACATTCTGTCTTACTTAACTTCCCAAAATACACCCCTTTGCAATGATCTGCTGTAAATTCCAACTGATATTCCTTTATACATCTTCGAATTTGATGTATATCCGATTTTACCAGTGGACAACTATCTTGTCTCTCGACCATACCGATTATTTGGATCTCTCTACACTTTTAGGAATCATGCCATTTGGATTGCAATTCAATCGATAGCATAACCTAAAGGAAATTTTGCTGCAAGAGTGCAAAACCTATTGAACAATTACAAACCCCTCCCCTCCCCAATAATACTGAGTGTACTATCGCCAATAAAAGTTGAACTACCTCACTCTTGATGCCAGGCTGTAACACCATTCCTAGCAGCTTGGCATGCGGGTTTCAAGATGAAAGTAAATTTCAAAAAATTTACAACCTTGCATTCGCCAAAACTCTTGATTGTATTTATATACTATAAAATGCTGTATACAATAAACTAAATCAAATTCTTTACACCCGACTTCCCACGGATGTAGCCAACCTGATTATCCCGATACAAATTAACCCCGTCTTGGTATTCCTCCCAGTAATTTAACATATGCTGACGTTAGTGTCACCAGTCTTCACTTTCTTGGCTCTTACATACAGTCCTTCATAGATAAAGGAAAGGCTTTTACTGCCAGAAATCATTTGCTGATTCACACACGGCTAATTAGAGGACACCTATCAGCTATACACAATATTAACATTGGAGTATATGATCGCTGTTGGCGTATTGGAGATTTTATTCACTCTTTTAGGGAAATATCTCCGTCAGGTCCCATTTAATTTAAGTATTTGTCGTGTTTTAATACGATGAGAAGATCTGATTGTCTTTCCTTTTGATAATTTATTTAGTTCTGTTAGGTCATAATTCACTTTTAATTTCCGTTGGCTCACAAGCCTTGAATTTATCCAGCCGCCATGACAAAAAAACTACGTTATAGGCAGAATATTCATCAATCTCTCCTTTCTCGCCACTAACAAATTCTTATGCTTCTGACAAAATAGTGAGAAGGGTAGCAGACAATACTCCAATTGTGGCCGACACAGTGTCGTATAACGTTACGTCATGTCGACTCAAATCTTTTTATGCTACCTTGTAACCACGAAGCAAAAAGCCACTGGGATCGCAGGCCCACGGTCCATCCGAGGTGAGACAGCTTTCTGTACATCAAAAATCTTCAATATGTCACCCAGTCTATAACCTGTTGTATATATCCTTTCCCTGTCTTCTACAATATTGCCTCACATTTTTCCAATCAATCTTTCAATGTTCTAACGCACCTTCAATTTATTATTTTTCCACCTATAGCCGAAGATGATACTTATTTCCAGCAGTATTTTCCTGTCATCTGCACATAGTTATCATAACACCCAGATTTATGTCCAGGTCATTCATATAGATGACTGTTACGTGGAACCAGCAATAATTAATGCGGAACGGAGTCGGGGGTGGGCGGGAAGCAGATTTTATTAACACCCAAGCAGAAACATGGAAAATTAATCAAGCGACTAACCTCAAATAAAGTCAACAAAACTCTGCAACTATAACTCTCAAACGGTTAAACTTAGGAACAATTCTTAACAGAGACTTACTGGAGCACAGTCTGAGAATGTCAGCTCAGAAAGTTTCAAAGGATTCACGGTGGAATTGAAAGGAGAGACTTTTAGTTCTGAAGTGTAGCGAAGTGACGATCTTGTAGACGGAAATTCAATACAGCGAAGAAGCGAGTCTCGCAGAGATACGCCAAAACGGTCATCGTAACTTTCCGAAGGCGATTTTCAGGCCCACAGTACCTCTCGAAAGCTGATCTCACAAGCTGCCACCGTACCTTGGCACTGGATGCAGGTTCATGATGCGGTCTACCTCGGAGAGTGCAAGAAAAGTCTACAAAAAGTGAGAATTTAACAACGTAACTGACTTAAGAAGTCCTTTTTCTAGGACTGGCCACCACATACACGACGCTTTGCAGGGGTCACCAACGTGGGTGCCAAAATATCCCCTTTTGGATTACGAAAAGTTGGTCACACCAAAATGCACAGCGTTATCGACTACCTCCTCCATTTTGGGATCGATCGGAACTGGAGCTCTTCATTTTCATTAACGACGCTACTGTTCAAACAGAACGACTCTCCAGCAAAGTAGGCCTCTCCCAAAGTGTGTCTCTCAAAGTGTGTCTCTATGTGCGTCTCGGGAGCAATCTGCGCGGCTGCTTTTATACTGTTGGGATAGGTCATCGGGTGTCAGTACAAGAAACAAAGTGACAGATTTCCAGTAGATCACGTACTGTCCCAATAATTGATACTGCGGTAAATTACACCCGGATGTTTAGTACAGCACGTACCGGGCCAGGTGTTGCAACTGGGGTTAATAACACCTCCCCCCAAAAGAGAAAATTTTCATCCAACAGGAGTAAAGTTTTAACTACAATTTACACAATGTACAATTGTATAAACATCTAAAATGTGCCATACATAGATGGTTATCATACAGCACTCTGCAAACTAATGTATTGCACGTATGTATACAGATATCAAATTTCACTCCGTTAATCAAAAAGAAAATACGTTGCAAATTCAACATCTGGAGAAACAATCGGCAATTACATCATTTTTACCTTTAATATGAGTTATTAAGAGAGCATAGTTTTGTAAAACCAGCTCCTGTGTTATTCAAAATGGCATTTTGTTAACAATTTTCTGTTTTGTACTTCACCACAGAATAATTAATTATCAGGTGATCAGCTTGCTTACTAGCTCCAAAGACTGTCTGAACCTTACCATACACAGGACCTAACCTTTCACTGGTATTAAACTTGCAAATTTTACAAACAAATTATTTGGTCCAACTGCACAACCTTTAGTTTCACAGATTCACTTAGTAACCTCTGCAGATGGCATCACCAAGTCAAAACAACACTAAGCCCTGTCTCTCCAAAGTGTAATTACAAATTGACACGCACTGTTTCGGCACACCACTGTTCCTTCGGCAAGGTCAAAGGTTTTGAAACCAATAGAGATTTCTCAGGCTTTAGCGGAGTTTCAACACAATATTCACCATCGTGCAGATTTACAGATGCTTCAACAACCTGAACACGGGCAATTGGAACCTCTCCCTCTTCCTCGCTTTCAAAGCTAAACCCAGTTTCAGATTCTAATTCACCCTGTTCATCCCTGTGACTTGACTGGAAGCTCTCATTCGGGATAAACATAACCTTCTAGTTTAAAGCAAACTCATCTGCCAATTCAGCAGAAAATCGTAATGTGGTAGCGTCCTTCTCATTCCAATGTGCCTTCATGTAATCAGAGACGAACATTTTTTTAAATTCCTCAATTACAACCAACACTTTTAAGTTGTCAAAATCATCATCTATATTTTTGGATACACACCATATCAAAATAAACACACACAGACACACATACACACACACCCACACACACCCACACACACACACACATACACACACACACAAACACACAAACGAGATTTCTCATACGCAAATTCTACATAAGACTAGTTCACAGATTTCTTTTGTTTTCTAAACCTTAGTCGATAAACGTCTGGAACCAACTCATAGGCCTTGAGTATAAGCTGCTTCACAACATCATAATCAGCTGTATGTTCAACGAATAAAGTCGGATAAACTTGTTGTGTTTTGCCCTTAAATGCGTTTTTTTTAAAGGGATTGGCTATGTATCTTTCGGCCATTTTAAAATCTGAGCCACTTTCTCAAAATGTTGTAAGCACATATCAACATCCACCTTATTAAATGGAGGAACCAATTCGACTTCATGACTAGCAACAAACGATTTCCTTAAACTAGAAGCCTGATTCCCGGCTCTCAACGTCGCTATTGCTAAACGAAATTCTCTCTTTTTATCTGCTTACTTCATGTCACCTCCATTTAAAATTTTTTCAACTTCAATTGCTCCAGTTGTACCTGCAAGTACCTGGAAACTTCAATAACACCTCCTCATCAAACACATTCGTAGCCACATAATGCTCAGCTATCTTCCTTTTAATTGTCTGTTAAGTTGCAGCCGTTATTATCCCTGTAAGCTTCAATTTCTTAGCAATTTCCAGCACCTCTTCCTTTTTCGTTTTTCCTAATGCCGCAGGGTAGGTGATTCCAGAAAACTCCCCACGTCGATTTCTACTGAATTGCACACACAAACCAAATAAACAAAATAATCGGGTAAACTCGGATTTGGTCTGATCGCTGAACGAGCCTCGAATTTTATGTTACGTGGCGTCAGCAGTAATATATGTGGAACGGAGTCAGAGAGTTATTGCCAAATAAAATGGATTAACACTCAAACAGAAACATGGAAATTTAAACAGGCGACTAACTTAAAACAAAGTTAAAAGGACTATGTCTCTAGCTCCCAAACGGTTTAACTTAGGAACAATCCTTACTGGAGCACAGTCTTAGAATGTCAGTTCAGAAAGTCTCAAGGGATTCACCGGGGAATTGATGGGAGTAATATTTAGTTTTGAAATGTAGCGAAATGACGATCTTGAAGACGGAGATTCAAAATACTGCGAAGATGCGTGTCTCGCAGTGATACGCCAAAACGGCCACCTCATCTTTCCGCAGGCGATTTGGCAGACACACAGTACCTCTCGAACGCGGATCTCACAAAGCGGCCACCGTACTTTTAAGGTGGAAGCGAGTTCACGATGCGGTCTGTTTTGAAGAGTCGACGAAGAATTCACAAAAAGTGAGAATTTCAACAGTAACTGACACGAGAAATCCCTTTTCTGTGACTGGTCACCACACACCCGAGTCTTTGCAGGGGTCATCAAAATGGGTGCCTAAACTTCACGTTTGGATTACGAAATGTTAGTCACCTCCGAAATGGACAACATTATCGACTACCCAGTCCCTTTTGGGTTCGATCGAAGATTTCACTCTTCACTCTCACTAACCACTCTGCTGTGCAAACACTAGGACTCTCCACCAAAGTGGGTCTCTCCCAAACTGTGTCTCTCAAAGTGTGTCTCTCAGAGTGTGTCTCTAATTGTGTCTCCGGAGCAATCTGCACCACTACTGTTATACTGTTGAGATAGTATCTACGCGTGACAATACAAGAAACAAATTCACAGATTCTAGAACATTACGTACTGTTCTAAGAATTGATACTGGGGTACATAACATACAGATTTCCAGTACAGCACGTACCGTGCCAGGGGTTGAAACCGGGGTGCATTACAATATTATATTGTTGTGTTTTACCTTTAAGTGCGTTTTATTTTAAAGAAACTTGGCTATATATCTTTTGGCCATTTTAAAATCTGAGCAACTTTCTCAAAATGTTGGAAGTACATATCAACCTCCGCTCATTAAATGGAGGAAACAATTCGACTTCTTGACTCGCAACAAACGGTTTCCTAAAACCAGAACCCTGATGACCAGCCTCACTATCGCTAGCTCAAATTCACTCTTTTTATATGCTTCTGTTTCCGTCACCTCTATTTTAAATTTCTCCACCTTCAATTGCTCCAGTTGCAGCTGCAGGTCAAGGTTACTTACTCTGGAAACTTCACTAACACGTCCTCATCAAACATATTCGTTGCCACATAATGCTCAGCTATCTTCGTTTTAATCGCCTGTTAAGTTGTAGCCGTTGTTATACCTGTAAGCTTCAATTTCTAAGCATTTTCCAGCACGTGACAATTTTTCGTTTTTCCTAATGCCGCAGGGGTAGGTGATTCCAGAAAACTCTGAACGTCAATTTCCACTGAATTCCACTCAGAAACCAATTAAACAAGATAATCGGGTAATCTCTTTTTCCCAATTAGATCGTTAATTATCCAATAAACTCCAAATTGGTCTGAAATGGATTAACACTCAAATAGAAACATGGAAATTTAAATAGGCGACTAACTTAAATCAAAGTTAACAGGAGTATGTGTCTCTAGCTCCCAAACGGTTAAACTTAGGAACAATTCTTATTGGAGCACAGTCTTAGAATGTCAGTTCAGAAAGTCTCAAGGGATTCACAGGGGAATTGGTAGGAGAGATATTTAGTTTTGAAGCGTAGCGAAATGACGATCTTGTAGACGGAGATTCAAAATACTGCAAGAAGCGAGTCTCGCAGTGATACGCCAAAACAGCCACCGTATCTATCCGAAGGCGATTTGACAGACACACAGTACCTCTCGAACTGGATCTCACAAAGCGGCCACCGTGGAAGCAAGTTCACGATGCGGTCAGGTCTGAAGAGTCGACGAAGTGTTCACAAAAAGTGAGAATTTCAACTGTTACTGACATGAGAAAGTACTTTTCTCGGACTGGTCACCACACACCGGAGACTTTGTAGGGGTTATCAAAGTGGGTGCCAAAACTTCACGTTTGGATTACGAAGCGTTAGTCTCCTCCGAAATGCACAGCATTATCGACTACGCACTCCCTTTTGGGTCGATCGAAGATTTCATTCTTCGCTCTCACTAACAACTCTGTTGTGCAAACACTACGAATGTCCACCAAAGTGTTTCTCTCCCAAACTGTGCCTCTCAAAGTGTGTCTCTCAGAGGGTGTCTCTAAATGTGTCTCCGGAGAAATCTGCTCGGCTGCTGTTATACTGTTGGGATAGTGGCTTCGCGCGACACTACAAGAAACAAATTCACAGAATCTAGTACATCATGTATTGCTCCAAGAATTGATACTGGGATACATAACATGCAGATTTCCAGGACAGCACGTACCGTGCCAGGTGTTGAAACTGGGGTTCACAACACAGGTGTTCAAATTGGGGTTCTTTACAGGACGCAAAACACAGTTTTCAGCACCAATATCTGAGGCACACCGCTGGTCAAGTTTGTTAACAAGAAAATCAGTCTTCAAACTTTCTCCTGTCGTACAGTACATTGTGTAACTGATTAGCCAGTGAACTTTGAAACGATCCGTCTGAATTTACAGAGAGATTACCATGTGATGTTATGAAGAAGCATCAATAGATTCACCTCTCTGCTATCATTAATATTCTCAGATACTCCTCAAGCACTTAAGCAAATGAGTAAGTCATGATTACGCCCTTCAAAACTATGACAAATAACCCTTATCCGTAAATGCATTTTCAATTATGCTTAAACTCGATGAATACAAATATTGTCATTTCGAGTACCAACTTTTGTGCACTTTGTCAGACGACAATGATGAAGCCAGACAATAGTTGCCCACCAAACTCAACATTTTAACTATGTTTTATAAATGTATTTTCATACTTAAGCAACAATGAATGACTCATTTGCATCTTATTGAAACAAACACACACGTTAACAGTTCAACAATTCTTATGTCCGGGAAATATCCCAATATCTGTTCAGTCGTATATAAATCAAGAGCATACAAAACCCCTGTCAAACGTGAAGAATTCCCAGATATAAGCACTGTCCTCTTGAAATCATCATACAGAAGAGGTATGGCAGCTGTTAAACTTTAAACTTATCTTGCTCTCATCATGCTGGAAACATTGAAAAGGACCCGGAGTGGTGGTGGTGGGGGGAGCTGGTGAAAAGAAATGGGAGAGAGAAAGAGAGAGAGAGAGAGAGAGAAGTTGACTTGACTAATTCTCACTATTTGAAATCCTTCTTCTTTGATTCAAAATAAATCCTTGAAGTTCACTAAGAGAACTTGTTTATTGATGGTTATAGCATCAGGATTCACTTCCCACATTGACCTGCAAATATAGATTTTTTTCTTTTTGCTTCGTTCTGAAGGAATCCTGAATTTATTTCATTAAAGCATACAGTAACTAGCAACAACAATTAACGAAAGTAATATTGCAGTACTGTGCGCGCTGAGTTCATGAAGCGAAATTGACGGAGATTCTCTAGCGATGTCTTGATAATCGCAGTTAGTACATTCTCGTAAGGGCCTGTCACTCGGTTACACTCAAATAGTTTCATGTCAACATGTGTAATCAAACTGTAGTTGCTATATATTTATTTTGAAACCAGTATTGTTGGATATATGCAATATATCTGGAAATATTGAAGACAAAATAGGTTGCAGCGAACATGGTGCAAAAAGTCATAAATCCTGCTTTTCTGTTTACATATTCTTTCCGAGTCGAGGAGCTACTTGTATGTGAATTTTTTGGAGAGAAATAGGACAGGACTGTTTCCGTGCCATATTGCGCCGGTAATGAATGGTTGCATGTCTTGGCTGCTGGAATAAGTACAAACAGACTATAAAGGAACTGAACGCGGCAACCGTCTCCTGTGGGAGAACAGAAATTCCCGACGTTTCGGGTCCAGATCTCTACAGTCCTGACGACATTATTCTCCCTCAATCGCAAATGCCTTTCTACTTTATTCCAGGAGTTAAGCCGAGTATCGAGTTTATATACACTTATTGCTGTTATTAAATTAACTTCACAGGACGAGCACGATAACACGAAATTTAAATCCAACCTGACGGGGATAATCGCCACATAAATTGGATTCAGTGCAAAGTCAGATACGGAGAGCGGTCCGTGCCGGTATTTTTGATGTCTGCGGCATCAAAATAGCGACACCGTGGGTATAAAAGCGTGACTCTTACCTTCACAAATAACTCCGACATCGTATTTGTGTGAATCGCCGTGGTACCATTCATCTACTCTGCACTCCCGGAAAGTGACCGCGTTCCCGCTGCATTTAACATAATTGCCCAGGGCGGGTCCGGATCCTTCCCCAAAGGCAGCATTTTTCATGGTTTTCAGCACAGTACCACAGCCAACCTCCCGACACGCCACTTTCGAGGCAGAATCTGTCCAATAACCATCATACACAGTCCACCAGTTCCCGTTGTGGTGAATCTCCACTCTGCCGGCGCATGGACTACTCCCGTTCACCAACCTTAACATTGGTCTTTCTGGAAAATAAGGACACAAGAAAAAAATCAGAAAGTAAAACGCATATGTCAGCTACGATTTAAACCTCCTCGTACATTAAATTTCTACATGAATATCGTGATGATCAATACGGATATCAAGCTGTTGCGAACCCCTACCGAGCTTCTTAACGTGCGGAAAGTAGTCAATGAGCTAAATAATGTCTGGAGAACCGAGAGTCAGTAGGTGATTCCAGGGAATGATATGGGTGTCTCCAAGGAAAACAAAATGAACTGCCCCAAGGTTCTCTCCAGTTTGTTCGACAGCTTTACTTAACAACCATTAGTCTGATTGTTTTAAGTGTTACTCGCCCTTACAACTGAGCAGAATTTTAAGTGTATAAATATGAATATATTTCAAGCTGGGCGGGAAAACCGGCTCAGTGCGCCTATGT
>JAUOBT010000001.1:24389313-24404011 GCA_032362145.1 Hypanus berthalutzae | reverse complement strand
GCTTATCAAATCCTGTTCATTACATAACACTAAATCCAGAATAGCCTTGTCCCTGGTCGGCTCTCGTACAAGCTGTTGGCTCCAAATATACTGACAAAAAGCAAAAACAAACTTCGTAAAATTCAGGGAAATTATATTGTCTGGCGCTTTTAGTGATATACAGAAACACTTAAACAAAAATTTATAAAGACCAAAATGCTATAAACATGAACTTTGCCAGTTAAATGAAATGAATCGGAAATTCTGAATAATAGGCTGCATAGCGAGAGGGCATGACTGCTCAAGTATAAGACAGGATTGTTTTTGTTTTGCTTCGAGCTTGCTATGCAATGAGGGAAAGTACTACATGTGTGATTATGAAGGGGCAGACGAAAATCCGAGATCTCATAGGCTGTTGACTTTCGCATTAGTCTTTTGAAACTATTGGAGTGGAATATAAATGATAGGCCTCATCACAGTTTGGAAAATCAGAGAATATTAGCAGCAACCAGAATGTCTTTATGTGGGAGAAGTCATGTTTTAAAATTGCGTAGAGGGCAATATATTGTGACGAAGGCGATTGATGTTGGTTACGTTTACATGTTGTCGATCTGGAGTATATACATGCATTTGAAAATATCAATTTTGCTGGGTTAATCATGAAGATTAAGATTCATGGAAAGTACAGTAATTTCATAGCTTGTAGTCTGAAATGCCTTGCATATCAATTGTAATGGCAGTGGTGGAAGGGATTTTCTGGCTGGATACATGTATCCGGGTACTTGCAGAAAGTCCGTTGCACTTCACGTAAAAGAAGATTTGTCGTTAACCTGGAAGATGATTCAAAACTGGTGAAGGTGTGTCTTGCAAACAATATAATCTCTAACTCCAAAGGCTAAAGATCACGAACAATTCCTGTTGAAAAATGGCTATTCGAATTCCGCATGAGCATGTGTGAGATGTTGCATCTTGCGCTGGAAAGAGAACGAAAAAGTAAAGTCAGCTGGCTAGATGGGGATCTCGAGATTCAAATCCATCACTTAATGTAAGTTCAGGGAATGGAAAAGATGACACATTGTGTCCATAAAACCATCGCTGAGGGCACCAATTATAAGATCGAGGCTTTCATGATATTTGGCCGCGCCTGGATACGGTGCTCCATTATCATCACCGATTTAATAAACACATGGAAATTTGTGCATGCTCATAGGAGATTTAACAGGCTGCTGCCGGGATTGTAGTGTCACAACCAGGAATACGGCAGCGCAACAGATTTGGCAATTGTGCACGTGAATATGCGCGTATCAGCTAATTATTATTTAATTGTGACTGTATTTAACTCCATTCTGTTTTCGGTGTATTTCTTGAGTCTTGGATACAGGTACGCTTCTCTGCCTGTTTGCTTTCCACCTTGCCTGAGATATTTTTATTGTCGTTTAAACTGACTCTGAAGACTAGCGGTTTTCGTTTTGTGTTTGTTATTCTATTCAGTCGCAGTGTTAACTTCGATTTTCATTTGAGAGTTTTATTAACGGTTGTGTTTGGCCTAGTGTTGATTGTTTTCTTTCTTCCTTAACACTGTTTTCATTAAAATTGTGAAATATTGACATACTTTAGTGTCTCTCAGTTCGCACTTGGGCGATATGCGAACCTGATGGCAGCACGTTTGGACCACGGAAATATGGATTCAGCAGAGACTGGTCAGCTGCTCAGAATAATTTGTCGAAGCAGCAATATTTCTTTGGAATTCCTATGTATCAACTTTTGATTCTCCTCTATGTGACAGTAGGATCTTGGGAAGTAATGAAGTCAACAAAAGGAGAATACTGACGTTTTCACATTGGGAGCTTGAGGAGAGGGTTCCTTTATTTCGAGTGCACGTCCGGACTCTGCATTACCTGAGTCCCGAGTCTGCATTCCAAAAATCTCTAGTCTAAATCAATTTTTCCGGCGTCCATTCCAAGCTTCCCAAGTCACTAGTACCCAGTTTCTCGACTCCGCAGGCCCGTGACTTAGGTTTGCAAAACAACTGTACGCTTCAAGGAAGCCCATTAATTAATTCAACAAATGAGCGTTCAAGTTAATGGTGTAAATTCTGTAAGAGCAAAACATAAAAAGCTGATCCTTGGCTGGAGTGATACACAATAAAAGTAAAGCTATCAAAAGTATGTTAAACTCTTGAAGAAAGTCAGGGTACAGACTGGGAAAAGGGAACTTTCACGTAGCACATTAAATAGATCAACTGAGAATCAGCTTCCCTAACGATGAAAGAATCTTTTCTGTACTGTCCTGATCTGTAAAATTGAGAATGTATCGAAATTTTCAGGAAGAAAATTGTGAAAGATAAAATACTGTCCACGATGTGAAAAGGCTCCCTGTCTAGGTTTCAAGTTTCATGTTTATTCAACGTGTTCAACATTTTTCAGTATCCTGCCTATCTCGATGACACCTAAGCCTCCCTCTCGGCCCCGAATGATGTTTCCAGGTTTCTCCGGTTTCGCCGGTCTCTTAGAATGTTGGCGATTCCAGGTTTTTCAGGACTGCCAGCTCTCTCAATTTCTCGGGAACCCCAAGTCTCACTCCCTTTCAAGTTCTCCATGCCTCCATCTTAAGCTCCCTAGATCTTTCAAGTCATTCCTATTTCTCGAGATCTCTCGGGAACCCCAAGTCTCACTCCCTTTCAAGTTCTCCATGTCTCCATCTTAAGCTCCCTAGATCTTTCAAGTCATTCCTAGTTCTCTAGTTTTTAGGTCCTCCTGCATCATTAAGTGCCTCCTATTCGAGCGGGGCTGAGTCCTGTAGTTACTTCTCCAGGCTTTTGCAGAGAATCAGACAGCATTTGGGCTCTTTGGTATTAACAGGACATGAATGTGGTTAATTGTAGCTTAATAACAGTTATTAATAGTTTAAGATTTTTTGTGCTTTTCTCGAGCGCCTCGCTCTTTGTAATGCGGTTTCCTGTTGCTTTCTGTTTATGTCTGTTACGTTTAACTTAATAGATTCAGGAATTCTGTGTTAATTTTATTGCTGAAGCAGATGCCAAATTAATTCCAATCGGAGTGTCCTCATTTTGAGAATGAACTATCTCACTGTGCCAATAGGTCGAGCTACGTTTGTAAAGGTTTTTGCTTCTCCGTCTGCATGGGAGTCTTTGGCAGTGCACATCAGGACACTTATCTACCCGCATTACTGAGGGACATGTTGGACAAGTCCCTCATTCGGGACTTCCAGTGGGCACAGGTCAGCGGCGCCTTACAGACAGCGCCTGGGTCCTGTCAAGACAACTGGGATTCGGCAATTCTTCTCGTAAATGTTCAGGTGTCTGCTGATTATTATTTCATTGTGATAGTGTTTAACACTATTCATTCCGTCGTAGTGTTTGTCAATACTTGGTCACAGCATTGCTTCGCAACCTGCTGGTATTCCTTGACCGAGAATTTGTACTGTCGAGTCAACTAACTCCGAAGACTAGCGGTATTGTTTTTATGCTTCGTGTTCCTTTCTGCCGCAGTGCAGGGTTCGTTTTCCATTTCTGAGTTTTAGCTAACAACCTTGTTTGGCCTAGCGTTTATTGTTTTCTTTTCCATCTACCACTTTTCGCATTATGTGAACTGTCGACCTGGTTCAGTGTATCTCACTCCGCACTTGGCCATATCCGAACTTGGTGAGATATATTGTTTTGATTATAAGGACAGGGGAGATAACCTATCTTTGTTTCGCAGAGAGGATTGGTATTAAAAAAATCATCAGCTTACGGGAGTTATGCGTGGGACTGGTAGCGCGGTTCTCATTCCCATGTTAGAAAATTAAACAGAACGATGCATAGCTTTAAGCTGAGGGGATTGAATGTTTAACGGGTAAGTTCGGGAAATGATGATTACCCAGGAAAGATGGCAGCCTAAAAAAACTTTGCCAGGGCTGCCAGTAAAACAGTTTGGTCAGTTCGCTTTGAAAGACTTCCATACGGGCAGATGCAGTTGCAAGGAAGGTGAGACTAGAAATGTATAAGCAGAGGGCATGAGTAGTATTCGGTCTTGTGTTGCCCACAGAAATTATGTACGCAAGTCTTGTTCGTCTTCTGTATCGTTTTATATTCGACTTTCTCTGGCCAATGTGCCTGTAATTCTATTACAGTTCAAAATATATTTACTATGAAAGTGCTTCACTTTCAGCAGTTACAACGCTGAGATGTGTTTTCTTGCAGGCGTACAGAGTAATCCAATAAAAACAATATAATCAAATACGACATAATCAATGAAACCAGAATAAATAGGAAGGAAAAAAAATTAGTGTGCAAAAAGCAAAACACAATAATGATGGTGATGACAAATAAATAAACAACATATTTCAATAACATGAGATGAGTGGCGCTTGAGTTTCTTTAATAAAATGAGTTCGAAGTCCGTAAGAACAGATCAGCAGTAGTGTGAGAGAAGTTAAGTGATATTATCCCTCTGATTCAGGAAGCTGGTGGTTTGGGTACTGAGACTCCTGTTATGTATTCTCTATTCGCTCCAGCGGGACGAGCGGGTGGCCTGGACGGTTTATGGTCTTGATGATGGAAGAAGTTGCTGAGTGATTGGGCAGAGCTTCACCAATATCGGTGAAGTCGAATTTTCCGTTCTGGAGTATTTGTCATTCCATAGCAGGCCGTCGTTGAAAAAGGCAATATACTACACTCCGAAAATCTGTGGAAAACTCCCAAAGTTTTCGACATCATTCTAAATCTTCGGAAGCAGAGACGCTGCTGTTCATTCATCATAATGGTTCGTTTATGCTGGGCACTGGATAGAATCGCTAAAAAAAAAATGGGACACGACGAACTGTAAAGTTGCTGGTCCTCTCAACTTCTGATTCCCACATGAGGAACAACTCATGAACTTCCATTCATGATGACAGATATGGATCCTAAGACTGTTTCCTTTGCATGTTAATGTGCCATCACTTCGCCGTACGTCAAATGATTTTCCTGAATGAATAGGAATTCCTTCTCTGTATTTTTAATTTTTTTTCTAGAAATTTGAAATAGGTCATAAATATTCACATTGTTATAATCATAGTCAACGAAAACTAAAATCAGAGATTACATAGAGCTGAAATAAAAGTTACTACACGAAAAAAAACAAATAATATTTGAAATTTTAGCACTCAAAAGGCCATACATAGACTATTGTTCATGCCACTAAAGTCAGCAATATGAACGTTTCTAAGTAAGTGCTCTCATGAGAAAGGTAAGTGCAAAGGAAAGGGTGAAGAGCTTCTCTAGAATGTGCAACGCAAATTTATCCAACAAAATGAATAACACTACCCTTTGTCCTATTTAAAATTTGAGCTTGTTTTCTGCACCAACTATTTTCAAGAAATTATAGAGTCTGTAAATGATAAGCATTGTACCTAATATTTATTCATTTTATTCCCTGTATACAGAAACGCCTGCAACATTCTGCAGCAGCACAGCAAAGTCTCTGCAAAATTGTGTTTCACTTGAGCTAGCAGGAAACACCTGCGTTGGGGGATTTTACTTATCTTCTCCTCCGAAATTTTAAAATGCCGAAACTATATTTGGTAGCAAGCAGTATTCCTGCTTTAAAAAAAAAAGAAATGGGGTCCACTTTCTCGATACTTACCCACGGAGCCATTTCTAAAATGTACTCTTCTGTTAACCGAATACTGCAATGTAGATACTGACAAGCTTCAAATAAAAAAAAAAGCTCAGTGCTAACCCTTATTATTCCACATCTGCGGTTCTTAACGCTAATATAAATTCCCCTTCGTATGACTTCACAGAAGAAAGGAAATGCTATACACGAGGGAGGACTAAAATGGGCATTTGATCAATATGATAAAAACATATTGAGTTTTTGCAGACCTTCGTTCATAGAAGGACTGAGTTGCCAGTGCAACTTTTTGATTAGTAAATTCAGTCTTGAACCTTAATTGACACTATATTTAAAAGCATGACATTGTCACCGATGTTGTCTCGTGGTTAAGTATGTCGAACTGAGTTCACAGAACTGGAAAATGTAATATATATATATATATATCCGTGCAGCTCGGATACTATAATATTCATTTATAATATTCATTATTATGTGTAGATCGACCATAAATACAAAGTCCGTAGTGAAAACTTTGCACCGGGAGTAACTTAGTAATAACATAGAAACATAGAAACCTCACAGCACAATACAGGCCCTTCGGACCACGATACTGTGCCGAACATATCCGTAGTATTCTCAGATCCATGAACCTATCCAGGCGTCCCCTAAAAAACCTTATCGTATCGGACTCCACCACCGTCGTCGGCAGGTCATTCCTCCACTCACCACCCTACGCGTAAACACTTGCCCCTGACATCTCCTCTGTACCTAATCCCCACACCTTAAAACTGTGTCACCTAGTGGCAACCATTTCAGCCCTGGGAAACCGCATCTGTTTATCCACATGACAACATTTGCCCCCCATTTGGAAAATCATATCGCTCCCTCATTTTGCTCCTGCTAAGGAACAAGCAGAAGCTAAAACATCGTGAAAACCTCCACTACTCATGTTACAGGACTGTTTTCATGACGTCTACTGGAATGTGTTCCATGATGAGGATGGCTGCGAGTTCACCAATCAGTTCAGAGATTCATTCGGAACTGCATCCAGGATGTCTAGCATCCCCCGCTCCCCGCCCCGAAATTGGAATGTGTCTAAACAAACTAGAAACCTTGGATAGACGCATGTGCGAGTCGCAATTACTGTGGAATACAGAGATTACGTAAGCACAATGTACACTGGAGATGTTGTGGTCAAATCAACACATACAAACACGTTGGAGCAACTCAGCAGGACGGGCAACATCCGTGGAAATCTGGAAACATATTTTACGTTTGCCGGTAATTAGCAGGAGCTCAAAGAATGCAGCTACAATGTGCGGAACGTCGTCAGTGCAGAGAATAAGCCATACGGGGACAGAAATCAGAATCAATTCTCCATCAACAACACTCGCAGCTTATGGCAAAATCTGCACACTGTCAGTTTTCAGACTAAATACAGGGAAGTTTCCAATATCGCTGCCTCAATCAGAGAAGAGCTAAATGTTTTTTTTTGTTTTTTTTCTGCGCACGATTCGATGTTGTCAACACTGATGAAAACCTGAGGAGACAGGCAGCTGATGCACCCTGTAGCTTGCCCATCGCTGAGGCCAAAATACCGAGGGGTTTCCAACGAGTGGACATTCGCAAGGCTGCGGGACTGGACGGCAACACAGGGCGGGTCCTCATGATGTGCGCCGCACAACTAGCAGTTGTGTATTAGAGACATTGTTATCTCTTCCTCTCCCAATGCAGATTGCCCCCTGGTTCAAAACATCCGCCATTGCTTCGGGACATAAAAAGACCAAGGTTACATGACTGGACGACTGGCGTCCTGTCGCACTCTCTACAATAATAATCAAATGCTTAGAGAAGCTGAACTACATCTTCAGCATGCTACTAGTCAAACTAAGACTCCCTAAAATTCGGCTACCACAACTGCAACAGCCACAGCCGCAAACACCGCCCTTACACATCTGGAGAAGAAGGATGTTTTGTGAGAACGCTGTTCTTGGACTGTAATTCAACTTTCAACAACAAAATTCTCTTTAGGTTTGACAAGAAGCTTAGAGACCTTGGCCTTCAGCCTAACTGCTCCAGCTGGATGCTGGACTTCATGTCATATCGCCCGTAGGTGGTCAGTGTGGGCTCCCTTACCTCTGCCTCTCTGGCTTCCAACACAAGTGCCACTCAGGGCTTTGTACTCCCCCTCTCTATTCTCTGTATGCGCATGACTGTGTCACCGCCTACAGCACCAACTTGCTAAATACATTTGCTGACGACAGTACACAGATTGGCCTAATTACAAATAATAATAAGGCAGACTACAGAGAAGAAGTCATCATTCTAACACAGATGTGTCCATAAAACAACCTAACCCTCAATGTTGCAAAAATAAAAGAGCTGGATGTGGACTATACCAGGAATGGAGGCAGGCTAGCCCCTATTAACGTCACTTAATCTGGGGTTGCGATTGTGAACAGCTTTAAGTTCCTCGGCAGAAACTACACAGAGGATATCACGTGGTCTGTACACAGCAGCTATGTGGTGAAAAAGGCAACCCCGCAAATCTTCCTTCTCTGATGGTTGAATGAGATTAGTGTGGACCCCGAATTTCGGACACATTTCTATAGGGTCTCAAATGTGACATCCTGGCTGCCTGCATCACTGAATGGTATTGGACCTGTACTTCCATCAATCGCAGGACTCTGAAGCGAGGTGGTGCGGACATTTCAGCACATCTATACATGAGAACGTCCCACTGTTCAGGCACTTTCAAAGACAAGTGTGCAAAAAAAGGGCCGAGGGATCACTGGGGATCAGAGATACCCTAACCGCAAACTGTTCCATCTGCTACCATCCGGGAAATGGTACTGCAGCAGATAAGCCAGGATGATAAGTCTGCGGGATGGCTTCTTCTGTCAGGCCATCAGACACTTTAACTCATGGTGACACAACTGTGTTTCTCTGTATTTCTCTATCCTGGTGCATATGCTATTTTTTTAATCAATTGCTATAAATTAAACATTTTACGTTTAGACTGAGGCATAACGTAAAGTGTTTTACTCCTCATGAATATTCAGGATGTAAGTAATAAACGCAATTGAATTATGTTATTGGTTTTCCCCTTCTGTACCAGGTAGTATCAATTTAACATCATTAGAATGTGTATTATGTTTCTGAAATTGGTCATGATATTTCCTTTTTTTGGAATTTTTTAATATAGTCTTCGAACGAAGGTATTGTGCCTAAATAATACATTAATATAAGTGTAGCGAAATTTTGTTATTGCATTTGATATTTTCTAAAAGTAAGATTTTCTTCAGCCTTGAAGTAAATTCTCTCAAAGCCTTCTCATTTATAACGCAATGATCTTGATCACCCAGATACTTATCTGTTTTCATATTCATCCATCGATTGAATTATACCCTGATTTGTGGTTTGTATTCAATTAATACTAATGCAGCTTTCTTGATATTTAACGTTCTGAATTTATTCCGTCCTCGGTTCATGTTTATGAGCCTATGCCATCAAGAGATCTTGGAGCATAATTAGGCCTTCTGGCCCATCGTGTCTAAATCGCCATTTCATCATAGGTGACCTAATTTTCCTATCAGCCCCAATATCCTGCTTTCTTCCCGTTTTGCTTTATGCACTGTGTTATGTGTCTCGTGAACATGACGTAATTTCGTTTTGATGGGCTTGATGTAATTGTCGCATGATAGTGGCCAGATTTAATTTCACGTGATGGCATGTTCGCGCCAGTAGAAACGGGAGACAAAAAAATTTTGCGTACTTGTTTTATGGGGAGTCACTGTCGGTCATTACGCAATTGTAGAAGGAAACCGAGAGTTAAGAGATACCAACTTCGTGCTAACCCAAATAATTGGGTAGGAATTAACAGCGTTCTGTATGTATTTAAGTGATTGATGTGAAGTGTGGCATGCACTTTTTTTTGACCCCTACAAAGTCTCGTGTGAATGTTGACCATCTCCAGCGAAAGGATAGTTACTGTGAGAAATCTTATTCTTCGGGACCTTCATAAAATGCATTAAGCGGCTGCTCTCTGCAACAGCAGTTTCATCCTTCTTCACGCATCGCTCCAAAGCTGGTTCGGAAAGTCTATCCTCCCAATTATTTCATAAATCACTTGGACGTTTTAAACTACGACTTTAAGACTGTGCTTGAATAAGCTTTGTTAAGATTTGTCTTTATGTTCCACTGTTTGAAAACTGTAGACACATAACCCAGTTCACTTCCGTTTAATTTAGTCTTTTGTTTACTTTTCGATGTTACTGAGTAGAAGTTAATAAATATCATTCTTTATTTATAAATACCCGACTCAATTGTGTATCTCATTCTGCTGGTTGTGTAACAGCTGACAAGTCAAGGTTTTATCAACTCTGCTTTAATCATGCATAAAGATTTGGCAGCCATGGCTGCCTTTGGCAAAACAAAATTTCCATAGGTTCACCACATTCTGTCTGAAGATATTCTTCTCATCTCCCCTTTAAAAAACGTCCTTAAATTCTGAGGTTGTACCTTGTGGTCTCAGTCACTCCCACCATTGGAAACTTCTCCTCTACAAACATTTTATCAAAAACATTAACCATTCCATTAGTGTTAATAAGGACACACCTCATTCTTCCAATTTTATTGAATGCAGGCCGATAACCATCAGACGTTCAATCTTGGAATCATTTTCATGAAGCGCCTCTGAACCCTCTCCTATTTCAGCATTCCATTCTAAGATAAGGCCCGAACCCTCTCACAATAATACAAATGAGGCCCACCATCATTAAAAAAGAAAAAAAATCAACATTAGTTCGTTGTTTTTTTTTTTAATTTCTAGCAGCCTTTAAATTACTGCTAACCTTGCATTTACCTTCCCCATAATGGACTCAAACTGCACTGTAAGCTTTACGGGATCCTGCACAAAGACGCCTGTACCTTTTCACCTCCTTATTCTATCTGTTCTGCGATCTCACTCATTTGTCTAAACCTTTCTCTGGCTTCTCTACTTATTCAAAACTACCTGTTCTGCACCCATGTTGATACATTCTGCGAACTTTGCAACAAAGCTATCAATCACAACACTGAAATCATTGACATGGTGTGCAGAGTAATAATAAAAGATAAAATTGCAGAACTCTGTGTAACATCATTGTTCACCGGCAGCTAGTCACAAAAGGACCGCTGGTTTCCAACTCTTTGGCCCTTGCCAATCAGCAACAATTTTCAGTAATACAATGGGCGCACAGCCTATTATTCAGCCTCATGTGCGGTACCTTGTTAAAGACCTTCTGAAATTGCATGTACCTATATCAACAGATTCTCCTCCGTCGAACTTGATTGTTACTTCCTCAAAGAATTCCAACAGATTTGCCAGGCAAGATATCCCCTGTCTATGTTGAGTTCGATTTTAGTTTCTGTATTCCAGTGCACTGAGGGCTTATGCTTAGTGATGAATTCCAAATCCCCCAAATATTTAGGGTAGACTATTTGGCCTATTGTTCCCCTTCTGAATCTCTGTTCTTGAAGAATGGAGAGACAATTTCCATTTTCCAGTCTTCCAGAACAATTGTAAAAACTTAAGATCATGTAGGAGCAGCACTAATATCTCCACAATTTACTCAGCAACCTGTTTCAGAACTCTGGCGTGCACAACATCTGGTCCAGGTGGCTGATCTGCCTTCAGACATTTCAGTTTCTCAAGCAACTTCTCGCAAATTATAATACCTTCACGGACATCATGCCCTGGGCCATCATATACTTCCTTCATGCTGCTAGTGTCTTCCACGGTTAAGAATATTGAGTTGTTCCACTATTTCATCGTCCTACTTTGCTGACTCTCGGTCATGGTTTTCGAGCGATCCGATTTCCCCCCAGCTTCTCTTTTCCACTTTTTACCGATCATGAAACCCTTCGTATCATGTTTAATATTATTGACTACCTTACTTTCCATTCCATCTTTACCTTCATAATGACTTTTTACTTACCTTCTGTTGATTTTAAAGGGTTACCAATCTTTTATCTTCTCACTATTTTCTCCTCTATTATATGCCCTTCCTTTGGGTTTTATGCTGATTTTGAATACTCTTGTTTCCCATGGCCGTATCACCTTGCCTTTGAATACATCTTCCTTTTTGGGATGCATTTCCAACCTGCGTCTTCTGAACTACTTCTAAAATTACACCTCCGACATAGCAATCAGTGTTGCACTGCCGTCACCCAGCCAGTTTTAGTTTACTATCAATTCTGGACAACTCCTTGGAGTGACGGAGAATGGGAGATGTAGAGCATGATGAAATACATTAATGGTTTGGATAGCGAGTGTCATTTCACAGGGCTGAAATGTTTAACACAAGACGACACTGTTTATTGGTGGTTGGAAGTAGGTACAGAGGAGATATCAGGGGTATCTTATTTTTACGCAGACAGTGGTGATTGCGTAGAATCGGCTGCCGGCGACGGTAGTGGAGGCAGATGCGATATGGTCTTTCAAGAGACTCCTGGACAGGTACATGGAGATCAGCAAACTAGAAGGTTATGGGTTATCCGAGGTAATTTCTCAGGTCAGGATATACTCGGCACAGATTTCTGGGTCGAAGGGCCTGTATATTGTTGTATGTTTCCTATGCTTCTATTCCAAACCCCATTGCAACTCTGTTTTGGATTTTATCGATATTTTGAAATTAGTCTGCACAATAATTTCTCCTACCATCGAGCATGATCATGTTTTTTCCAACATTGTATTTAATTTTTCACTTAGCTTTCCATACTCCTAATTTAAGTCCTTTTTTTAAGTCCTCAGATTTTGTATCAGAGCAAACGATGCTCTGGTTAGTAGTAGATATTGAAAGGATTATGCAATTTGCCATTGCAATTGATTTAACTCAAGCGAGGACTTTTAGAATTGTTTCAGAACAGTATGTCACACATGACCTTCTCAGTATTCATGACACATTGCCACGTATGGTAAGAAACATTCATCTTTTTTCATATAATTAAACTGCAACGTGAAAATCATCATTTAGCACTAATATCTCATCACATGTGTACATAGAGTTGGTGAAAAATGCTATAGTGAACTAGAATGTCTCTGCAAAGAAGTTCTATCTGTCAAGCTGGCAGGAAACACCTGCTATCATGCCGTTTGCTGATCGTAGCTTTAATATGTTATTTCCTCTGATATGTGAAGACAACACTTTGCAGCTGGCTTTGTTCTGGCTAAGAAGTGTTTGGGCCTAATTTCCATTCCAGACTCTAAATTCAATCGCTAATGCAGAGTCATTAGTTGCAGACTCATACATGTTCCTATCTTATTGAAAATTAAGTCATTTCCAAACTGAATCTTTAAGCTTTTAAATTGCTCGATTGGCAGAAACAGGCCTAGAACATGTTTTTATACTTTACCTCTGCAACTCAGTTATTTTAATTCATGAAAATATGTAAACTTGGAATGAAAATTGGACTCAACAATGTCAATTTTGTATGTAGGAAAGTTTTGTTGAAATCCATCTGATTCACTCTTCTCCAAACTGTACCATCCTTACCTGTTCCTGTCGAAAACTAACATGAGATTCTTTTCTTTTCACCCTACAATCTACCTGTCAGAGTTATAACAGATAAGAGAATAAAATCAATAATATCTTTGTCACCATATTGAAATTACCTCTCTCAAGGTAGCATATTTTGCTTTTCTCTGAGGACGTACGTCTCATGGCCAGAATGTCTTTGGAGAGATAAATCAGAGTGGTTCCCAAAGCCCAAAACTTTTCATTGTTTTCCCAATTTCAAGCCATTGAACTTCTACGCCAGTTTTCTAGAATGGCGTAAGGGCACTCGATCTCCTCCACTGTCACAATGATTCCAAACTCAAACAGAAAGATAAACACTGCACACGGGACTCTCTCTATAACTGGAGGCAAAAAAATGAATTTACTCTTTCGGATAACACATTCTAACTGACTTTCCGTCTGATCTACTGAGTTCATCCTACATACCGGAAACCCATTGTCGCAGAGATTATTTCACTTTATCTGCTAATCATACAAACACTCCTTCCCCCGGGTCTGCTTTCCTTATTTTCCCATGTATGCAGTCCAACACCCTTACGCAGCTCTTCTTAAGTTTCAGATTATGCAAAAGCAAAAGGCTCTAAGTACTTTGAAATTCATATTTGCATTTCACATTGTGACATATGCCAAATTAAACCAGGAACTTTCAAGTACATTTTCAATTGCATTTTATGAGCAGACAACGACTTGTTATACTGGGAATATTTGATATACATTATTAATAAAAGGTTACAAAGAATATATGTTTCACTAAATGCCTTAACTTATTACTAACTCTACCATGCTTCTGCAAGAACAACTCATACGGTTTTAGAGACTCGTTTGTATTTGGTCATGTTCAAAATACCAAATATATATACGTCACAGGTACAGATCATAACGCGCATACGTTATGATCTTATCCTATGCAGCAAACATACGCCTGGACCAACGATAACGCCATGTGAATTGAATGAATATTCATAGCCTGCTTTCCATGCATAGTCATAATTTATTCAATTGATTATTAAGAATATCTACTTCACCGTTCTTAAAGTACAACTTGTGGTAGCAATTGTAGCCGCCTTGAAAACTCTGCACAAATGAGTGGTGCAGTAATATTTTTAATTAATTTGAGTTAAACTTTCTTCATTTCATTTTAATCCAACGGTCTCTAGTGCTTGACATTTCACGTTAAACGTCTTCTCTGTCTAATGCTGTCAATATGTCTAGCTAGGTCAGGCGTCAGCCTCCTGTCCTGTGCTTCAATCGAAACAAATTACTTTTGTGCAGATTTTCACCTGAAGGAATACTGCTGAATCCAAGCAACATCCTTGTGAAAATTTTCCACTCCCTTTAGTGCTTCCATATCCGTTTTGTAATGCATCAACCAGAATGGGAAAAAAGGTACTGTATTTAAGGACTACTCAAAGATTTATGCAGCTTCAACATTACTTCCCAGTAATTAAATTCGTTGCCCCGTTTGATGTAGGAAATCATGCTGCATTCGTTCGTTACCTAGCTGCTCACGTATTGTTACAGAGCTACTTGTATTGGACTTCATGACCCAGAAATAAAGCA
>JAUOBT010000001.1:23901081-23927216 GCA_032362145.1 Hypanus berthalutzae | reverse complement strand
AGAGGGGATCTGATTGAAACATATAAGATTATTAAGGGATTGGACACACTGGAGGCAGGAAGCATGTTCCCGCTGATAGGTGAGTCCAGAACTAGAGGCCACAGTTTAAGAATAAGGGGTAGGCCATTTAGAACAGAGATGCAGAAAAATATTTTCACCCAGAGAGTGGTGGATATGTGGAATGCTCTGCCCCAGAAGGCAGTGGAGGCCAAGACTCTGGATGCTTTCAAGAGAGACTTAGATAGAGCTCTTATAGATAGGGGGGTCAAGAGTTATGGGGAGAGGGCCCGAACCGGGTACTGATTGTACATGATCAGCCATGATCACAGTGAATGGCAGTAATGGCTAGAAGGATCAAATGGCCAACGCCTGCACCTACTGTCTATTGTCAACTTGGAAAGAGCTTAAGAAGGAAATTGGTAGAGCCAGAAGGGGCCATGAGAAGGCCTTTGCGGGCAGATTTAAGTAAAACCCCAAAGCATTGTTCAAGTATGTGAAGAGCAAGCAGATAAGAAGTGAAACAATACGACCTATCAAGTGTGACAGTGGGAAACTGTGTATGGAACTGGATGAAATAGCAGAGGTATTTAATGAACACTTTGCCTCAGCATTCACTTTGGAAAAGTATATTAGTGATTGTAGTGATGACTTGCAGCAGACTGAAAAGGTTGAGTATGTATATATTAAGATAGAGGATATGCAGGAGCTTTTGGAAAGCATCTAGTTGGATAAGTCGCTGGGACAGGGCAAAATGTACCCTAGGCTACTGTGGCAGGCAAGGGAGGAGATTACGGAGCCTTTGGCCACAATCTTTGCAAGATCAATCTGGATGGAAGAGGTTCCAGAGGATTGGAAATTTGCGGATGTTGTTCCTTTATTCAAGAAAGGGAGTAGAGGTAGCCAGGAAATTATAGCCCTGCTAGTCCTATCTCAGTGATTGGTAAGATGTTGGGGAAGGTCCTGAAAGGCAGGAGTTATGAACATTTGGAGAGTTATAATATGATTAGGAGTAGTCAGCAAGGCTTTGTAAAGGGCAGGTCGTGCCCCATGGGCCTGATTCAGTTATTATGAGGATGTGACTAAACACATTGATGATGGAAGAGCATTAGATGTACCGTATATGGATTTCAGCAAGGCATTTGATGAAGTACGCAAAGTTGGCCTATTGAGAAAGTAAGGAGGCATAGCATCCAAGGTTACATTTCTTTGTGGATCCAGAATTGGCTTGCCCACAGAATGCAAAGAGTAGTTGATGACGGGTCGTATTCTGCATGGAAGTCGGTCAGCAGTGGAGTGTTTCAGGAATCTGTTCCGGGACCGTTACTCTTCGTGATTTTTATAAATTACCTCGATGAGGAAGTGGGGATGGGCTAGTCAGTTTACTGATGACACAAATGTTGGAGCTGTTGTGCATAGTGTGGAAGTCTGTCTGATGTTACAGGGGGTGATTGACAGGGTGTAAAACTGGGCTGAGAAGAGTCAGATGCAGTTTGAAATCACATAAATGTGAAATGACTCATTTTGATGGGTCAAATATGATGGCAGAATATAGTATTAATGGTAAGACTCTTGGCTGTGTGGAGGATAAGGGGGATCTTGGAATCGGAGTCCATAGGACACTCAAAGCAGCTACACAGGTTGACTCTGTGGTAAAGAAGGCGTATGGTGTATTGGCCTTCATCAATCAGCGAATTGAATTTTGGAGCCGAGAGATAATGTTGCAGCTTTATAGGACCCTGGTGAGACCTCATTTGGAGTACTGTGCTCATTTCTGGTCGCCTCGCTGTGGGAAGGATGTGTACTTCATAGGAAGGGTGCAGAGTAGATTTACAAGTATGCTGACTGGATTGCGGAGCATGCCTTATGAGAATAGGGTCAGTGAACCCGGCCTTTTTTCCTTAGAGTGAAGGAGGATGAGATGTGACCTGATAGAGGTGTACAAGATGATGAGAGTCATTGATCATGTAGATCGTCAGAGGCTTTTTCCCATGGTTGAAATTGCGAACGCAAGAGGGCGCAGTTTTAATGCGCTTGGAGTAGGTACAGAGGAGTTGGCAGGAGTATTTTTTTTACTGAGGGAGCGGTGAGTGCGTGGAATGGGCTGCCGGCAATAGTGGTGGAGGCGGATGCGATAGAATGTTGTAAGAGGCTTTTGACTAGGTACATGGAGCTTAGTAAAATAGAGGGCTATTGTTCAGCCTAATAAGGTAGGGACATGTTCGGCACAACCGTTTGGACAGAAGGGCCTGTATTGTGCTGTAGGTTTTCTATGTTACTGTATTTCAGACTGGATCGGCCAAATGTCCAAATTATGCTTCTATATCTGATCGTGTCATGGACTCACAAGTATGAACTTCGAACTGGATACAGGCAAGACATTAAACATAAAGAAATCTGCAGTAGTGTTACTGGAATACAATACAGTGTTCAGCAAAAATATAAAACCGATGGAAGAATATGCAACATCTAAGTATCTGGTGATCAACATGAAAAAAAAAAACAATCATAGTGCAATAAATGAAAAACGTTCAACAGAATTTACTTCACGGCTTAAAAAATCTGTCAATTGGAGCTCAATTTTAAAAATATAACAAATGAAATAAACAGCTTTACTACACCTCTATTAATGTGTATTTTTGCATGATATCCTGGTTTTAAAACAATGTGAAATTTACGAAAAGAAGCAATGAAAATACACATTTCTGATAACATCATATACATTCAAATGCGATTGGATTAACATTACCTATGACAGAATGCATAACAGTCCTTTAAATTTTAGACACCCGTCAAATAAAACTTGTAACGATATAGTTTCATCAACCGAAACATGAATCAGCTCTCCTCACAGATAAATGCAAATTTGATCCTAAGTATACATCACTTAACTTAAATGAGGGCACAACCCAGATATATGAAGACATTATCACTGTTGAGAAAAAGCTATCCGATGGAAGAACCTGGCCCTACATTTAGAACATGCGCACGATCTGAGCGGACAGATGGCGTGCTGCTGAACAGTCGGGCAGTCACCAGTATACCTGAGAAATATAGTGATGACATTCAATATAGTCCATCAAAATCACCGGCTACGACTTCTGCAAGTTTTCTCAGGGCAGAGGTCCAGTTACAACTGTGATCACTCAAGCAGTAAAGATAAGAAAGGCATGCATAGAATTGTTATTAGAAATAAACACATCCATAGTGCGTATATATACCCGAGCAACGGAACTTGAGATGCACATGACAGGATACAGGGAACACTTCATCAACAGTTTCACAGTTATAACTTCGGAAATCTTCAGAAATCCACAAGGCTAAACACAGTAGAAATGTTTGTATCTGGATTTAGAAAGCATGCGCACGTTCGGAATCAGTTTAATTGCTGAACACTGACTAGCTGTTGCATTGAAATCTACCTTTCAGTTTCACGAAAGCATCCTGAGACAAAATCACACAAGAAAGGGAACGATGATAGATTTTAGACATCGGCGAATCATATGGGTATCACTAACATATTTGTGCTGCAATATTTTCATTACGGAGTTTTAATTTTCCGTCTACCTTTACATAATAATCAGCATTAAAATGACCCAGGTGATGGGATATAAATAAAATACAATTTTCCAGTTCTGTGGCCTCAATCTAAGGCACTTAACCACAGACTCAACATAGACTGCAATGCCATATTTTCAAATAGGAACATTTCGCTGGGTTTCAAGATGGCGGCGCAGTGAAATGTCTGCTTTGATGAGCTCAGCACCGCAACACTGATAATTTCGCATATAACTCTATCCGTTTCAAGTTTTTCTTTTAAAATGTTCAAGTGTCGGATTTAATGACATGAACATTGATGAGTATTTTTTTGAGATGCTTCGAAACCATGACTTCGAAACGTACTAAAAAGACAGCCCAAGGTGGTCTGCATAGAGCGCTTGCCCGGGGCTGAGGAGCTAGCTGCTGCTAGCTATGCTAATACGTTGGAATCTGCTTTTTGTCAAACAATTCAGGAAGTTACGGAGAACATATCCAAAATGTTCGACGAGAAGCTGGCTCCACACTCTCTGACATTCCAAAACCATACATTTGAGCTTAGAAAAATGTCGATACAACAATGACCGAAGCCGAAGGACGAGACTCCGCAGTAGAAACTGTAACTGATCAGGCCCAAAGCCGCATCCAGGCGCTAGAAAAGCAAGTTCAAAGCGTGCCTAACTATATCAATGACCTTGAGAACAGAGGTAGGAGAAATAATATACGCATTATCGGTCTACCTGAAGGTACAGAAGGCAGCCAGCCAGCGAAGTTTTTGAGGGCTGGTTGACTAATTTCCTTGATTTGGAAAACAAGTTTAGACGCATTAAAGCGGATAGATCTCATCGTACGGTGGCGCCAAAACCGGACACAGGCCAACGCCGCCGGTCTGTCCTGATGCGGTTCCATAATATCGGTTGTAAGCAAAGAGTGATGCTTCGAGGCGCCGCGGGATTGTTGCCCAGGCTTATGTGTTTTAAAGATTTTTAGGTTTTCGTTATTCGGAAGCGCAAGGAATTCGACCAGGTAAGGAAGCGCTGAGAGAATCTGGAAGCCATACCCAGCGGCGCTGAAAATCACCTGCAACGAGAACACCAAAATAGATGATTCTCCTGGCAAAGCTAAAACTTTTGTGGACACGTTGGGCTAAAGAATGTATACAGTAAATTGAGAAGCCCTGGTTATGGACGATAACATGCTTGATGGTCGCTTCCTTTTAACTTTCCATTACACGACAAGATACAGGATGGGTAACGTGTTTCTTTTGATTAATACAGATTAATTATTTGTTTAAAATAGCTGTGCTGCTCCAGCCTGAAGAGATTTAAACATGACGGTAACAAATAAGAGGATTGATAAATTATGCCCTGTTTTCATTTTTGACTAAATTAAACGCCATATTGTCAATGGGGAGAATATGGAATGCTAGAAGTCACATGTCCCCTTCATGTATGGGAATCAGACCTCTTGTTCAGTGCTGTTGGCGTTTTGTTCTTGTATGTGTCTAATTTTATTTACTTATTGCTATCAGCTGATCGTAAATCGGGTTTCTTCTCCTCTGGAGTCACATGATTGTTATAAAGGGTTATGACCAGTAATATATTAAAATTGTGCACTTGGCACATTAAGGGGGGTCATTCACCAATCAAGAGAAAGAAAATCCTACAAAACCTGAAAAAAGAAAAAAAGGTGGAATTAGACTTATTGCAGGAGACAAACTTAAATGATAAAGAACATCTAGAACTGCAACAGAATGGATTTGATCATGTCTATTTTTCATCTTTTAATACCAGGGGATGGCAATTTTATTTATGAAGTACTTACATTTTAAGTTATTAAACTGCATTAAGGATAAGTATCGAAGATTTGTGATTGTTAAGGCTTCAATATATGGAGAGGAATATGGTATTCTCAGTGTTTGCTGCCCTCCAGCTCCTCTTCTCAAATTCCTAACAGCAGCTTTTTCCAAACTTACAGGCTTTTCAATACAAATCATTATTGTAGGTGGGGATTTTAATTGTCTCACGGACCTATTGATGGAGAGCGTGCCTAATGGTCCCCATTGCTCTGCTCACAGTCCAAACAAATCATGGACTTATGTGGAAAATTGGGACTTGTGGATGACTGGCGGTTGTTACATCCCTCGGACAGAGACTTCACATTGTTTTTTCTAATTCACACAAGTGTTACACCAGAATAGACCTTTATTTCTAACCGCTAAAACGGTGCTAGATTTAGATGCCTTCTGCACAAAGGGAAATATCGCTATTTATCACCATACAGCAGTATGTTGAAATATTAAGCCCAAAGATAATTCAGCACGATCCAGACAGTGCAAGCTGAATTCTTTTATTCTAAATGATATTAAATTTATAGACTACTTTACTTCCAAATTCAAAACTTTCCGATCTCTTAATTCCAAATAAGCTAGCAGTCAATCAATGCTCTGGGAAAGCGTTAAAGCCTACGGAAAAGGGTTAATAATTCTTACTATGCTAGGAAGAAGTGACAAGCAGTGGAACAGCAGTGCCTAGTGGAATCAAGGCTTGTGGCAGCTGGAAAAGATTATATTAATTATTATATTATATTACTATAATATATATTAATATAAGATTATATTAATATGTGGCAGCCAAGTTACAGTATACCACAGCCCTACGCTTTACACTAAACACTTTACTTCCACAAGCAGCCAAAAGAAAATTGAGTTTTGCTAAACAATGATTGAACATGGTGAAAAACCAGGTAGATATTTGGTTTTATTTATCTAGAAAGAAAAATGCCTCCAAGACTATTGTTTCAATTAGGGATGGGGCAGGATCCCTCAGTAGTAATTCTAAAATGATTAACGTTGTGTTTAAGAATTTCTATTCTAAACTGAATCAATCTGAGCAATGTATTGATTGACAATCTAGAATGTAGTCCTTATCTGGTCCTGATGGACTAATGAGTGAATTCTATAAAGAGTTCGTAGGGCTATTATCACAGCCTATGCTAAACATGTTCAGTCTTTCATTTAATTGTGGTCTCCTCCCACAATTATTTAGAGAAGCTAACATCTCCCTAATTCTTAAGAAAGGAAAGAGCCCCGAAGATAGAGCTTCCTACAGGCCTATTTCATTGTGAAATGTTGACTTTAAAATCTTATCTAAAACGATTAAAAACTATATTACCTTTTATCATATAAGAGGATCAAATGGGTTATGTAAAACGCCGTCGGTCATCTAACAATATCAGAAGATTACTTAATGTGATTCAGGCATGTCAGCAACAGTCAGTGGATGGCTTCATGGTTTCGTCGGATGCAGCAAAGGCCTTTGATTGTGTCGAATGGCCGTATCATTTTTTTTTACTTTAGAACGATTTGGTTTGGGCAATAATTTCATAAATGAGTGAAGTTTCTTTACAAAGACCCTTTGGCTGCTATTCTCACTAATGCTGTTAGGTCGGACAATTTTAGTATTTTAAGGGGCAGCTGGCTGGGCTGCCCTTTATCACAACTAGCTTTCACGCTTGTGATCGAGCCATTGGCTAGGGCTTTTCGGCGAGACCCCAAAATTTCTGCTCCAGACATAGGACTAAAGTCACATAAAATTACATTGTACGCAGAAGATGTTCTAATGTTCTTATCAAACCCTGCTATATCAGTTCACCACCTTATACAATGCATCAATTCACTTAGCACCTTTTTCGGTTATAAAATCAAATTTACTAATTCAGAGGCTATGCCTCTGGGCTATCTGCAACTGGTACCTGACACACAGGGCGTTTTCGACTTTAAATGATCGCAGAGTTGTTATGTTTACTTAGGCATATTTATCACACCTACATTTGATCACTTGTTCAAAGCTAACTTTACGCAGCTTTTGAGAAAATCAAACAGGATCTTGAGCGATGGAGCACTCTTCCCATTTCTTGACTTTGCCGAATATCCTTGCTCGAAATGAACAGTCTTCCTCTTCTGCTCTACACAATACAAATGATTCCAGTCATTTTTATCCAACAAATACTTTTAAAAAATGACTTTTTTGCTTTCATCTGGATCAAAAATAAAACCCGGTATTAAAATGTCTATGTTACAGCTTCCCAGTAGTCCAGGGGGTCTAGATTTTCCAGATATCAAAAAGTATTAATTAAGTTCCTATTATTTTACTTTATATGGTTGACTGGGATTGCAGTGACCCCTCCTCAATTGAGGTAGACATTGAAGCTTTGTAAGCAAAATGCCCTCTTATTAATTTGCTTTTCCTCAATAAGATGGAACTATTTAAGGAATATTGTCGCAATCCAGTAACATTTACTACAGTCAGGGCTTGGAGGGTGGTGCGACAAACTGTGAGCACCACAGTGAAAATATCACCTTTCACACCAATAACCGGCTGTCCGGATTTTTAGCCTGGCATAATGGAGTCTGGATTTAAACTTCGGATTTCTAAGGTTATTTTCCATCTAGGAGCTTTGTTTGATGAAGCAACGATGGTGTCTTTTCGTCAAATAGTACAGAAATTTAGCATGCCCAACAAGGATCTTTTTTCTTTCTTTCAGATAAGATACTAAAGTTTGAAAAAAAAACATTGTTAACTGATTTCTATAGTTCTGACATAGAAAAGAGGGTGTTTCGTTCTCAGGCTGAGGTCTCCAGTAGTACCTTTTACAGCATCCTGAGGGAATGTTCTTGTGGAGAGGCTGAGCAGCTGGGATGGTTCTGGGAGGAAGAGCTGGGAGTAGAAATTACAGCTGAAACATGGGAAGACAACTGTGATAATGCTAAGAAGATTTCAGTTTGCTATAGAACTAAACTATTGCAACTCAAAATTCTGCGCAGAGCCCCTCTGACTCTAGATTATATCTCGAAATTTAATACAGGGATTTCTCCAAAGGTTTTGAAATATACAATAATTACTGGAAGTTTCACCCACCGTTTTTGGACGTCCCAAACTTCAAGCATACTTGAGTGATACATTGTGTGAAATGGAAAAGATTCTGAAGATGTATCTAGAACTGGACACAGTGTCTTTTCTCTTAGGCTTAGCCAACAGTTGTATTATTTATGCACATCAGGAGAAACTCTTAAACATCCTGGCTTTTTGTGCGAGGAAGAGCATTTTACTTTTTTTGATATCCGATAAGGTCCCTGAACTTTTTGGTTGGTGTAAATTAAGCACAACATACATTCCTTTGGACTTTATGACATGCATGGTACACACAAAAACAAATAATTTTCATAAAACATGGCAAGCTTTTCTGCAGTATATAGATATAAATCTGTCTGCTATACAAATAAGGGCTTTTGAATAGGATGTTGTGATGAAATCTATATTTTGACGAATGTGTTCTGATACCTGACATCTGTGAGGGGAAGAAATGTAAACCTAAGTATTTCTGGAAACAGGAAGTTTTGGTATGCTGAGCAAAAATTGAAATACATTAATTAAAAAGAATGTATAGTAATCTTTCTGGTTCAAGACTGACTCTACTAATTACGAGAGAGCACTATCAGCTCAGTATTTCTACATTGGAAAGACTGGAGAATCTCAGTATGGGTTTATAATATTGATCACATGTCAATTCTAGTCCTGTCATGTGTATACCCATTCCTCTCTTCTGTGAAATCATATGAAATGATGTTTGCATTAGTGTTAAGGACCGCAGATTAGGGATGATAAGGGTTATTATTCAGCTCATGATTTGAAGTTTGTCACTATTTACATCCTACTATTCTGTTCACAAAAATATACATTTTAGCAATGGCTTCTTGTGTTAAGTATCTGGACCAGAAAATGGATCCAAAAACTTTTTTGAGTCAGAATACAACATGCTACCAAATATAGATCCGGCATTTCAATATTTCAGAGTAGAGGAAAAATAAAATCCCCCATAGCAGGTGTTTCCTGTTAGCTCAAGAGCTACTAACAAACAGCTTTGTAGAGACCTTGCTGTGCTGCTGCAGACTGCTGCAGCAGTCTCCGTATACAGCGAATGAAATGAAAAGAAGTATTAGGCACAATGCTCAGGTATTAATGCCACAATAACTCCTTGAAAATAGTTGGTAAGGAAAACAATGCTCAGCTATCTTATATTGAAAACATTTTAATACTGCAAAGCAAGTGTGTGGGTCATTGCATTTCTCAAAATACTTGGGATATTACCATGAGTACACAAAGTAAGTAAATCAGTCTCTCTTTGAAGATGTTCTGAGAGTCAACTGTCTGGCAAAATCGATTAGTGTGGGAAGTTTTAAAACTACAACAATCTCTGCTCACAGCAGAGCAGAGCAAACTCGAGTATAAAATCTGACAAGAAACAAATAGCTCATTCTTAATGGATAACTCCTACAGGATAGTAAAATTGTTACATTACATTAACAGAAAATATCCGATTCACATTGGTGATGTGAGAATAGATACAAAAAAGTGATTCGGGAAAATTTTGAGACATCTGATTTTATTGAAAGTTGACACACTGAATTTCTTATCAAGTAATTTCTGTTGTGTGCTTCATCGCTCTTATGTCTTACACTTTGGATCTGTACATTTCCATCCCTTACATGGATGTTAGCCTTTTTTATTTAATCAACATTGAGTTCAGGAAGTCCAGGTTGTTGATATAGCTCAACTTCAAAATAAAAAGATAAAATATTACGTTATTCTTTTTGTAGGTTCAGAGTTCTGCTCAACATTCCAGAAAGCCTCTTTGCTCTTCTCTTTACACTGGTTTTTCATTAGAACACTTATTTGTAACCTTTCATATTCATGACATTTGTGACAGTTGAAAGAGTCTATGCGTGGTCTGCTGAGTGCTACTAGAATTTTATAGGTGATTTGTTCTTCTTTTACCTTGTAGTGTCTTTCACCTAAACTCTATGTAGTCTCTCCTTTCAGTTTTTGTTGTGATTGCTTCTAGGAACGTGAGTATGTATTATTCAGTCAGTTCTAATTTCCAGAGAAAAAGTTGATTATCAGCCTCCTTCCAGAGACAGAATTCCCACTGTCTTCAGGAGAGCCATTTAACACTCCGCGAGCAGAAGACACATCAACAGGCAAAGAAAACAAACTTGGGATACATGTCTATCATCATGTCCTTAAAAAGGAACACAATGACAACGGCAAAGAACACTTCGAGCGCATACAAACACGCTATAACTGGGATATGTCAATGCATACAGGAAGGAAATTACAATTCTGCTTGTGTGGTGCCACAGCAACCTCCTTTCAATGTCAGTAGAATTACTGATTTCGGGAGGAGGAAACCGGAGTTCCATGAGTTGTTCCACATCGGGGATTCTGAGGTTGAGAGGACTAGCAACTTTAAATTCCTCGGTGTCATAATTTCGGAGGATCTGGCCTGGGCCTAGCATATAAGTGCCACTGTGATGAAGCACAGCGGCCTCTCTGTTTCCGAAGATTCGGCATGATATCGAAAACTCTGTCCATCTTCCACAGATGTTCAGAGAGGGGTATATTGACTGTTTGCATCATGGCCTGGTATGATATTACCAATGCTCTTAAAAGCAATATCTTGCATCCAACACTTGATCTGGCCCAGTCAGTATTGGAACCGATACTTCTAAAGCCCTCACCATCACTGAGCACCTTCTTCCATCATCAAGGGCATCCACTGTCCAAGTTATGCTCTGCTCAAATTGTTGCCACTAGGGAATACACTGCAGGACAATCAGGACACATACCTCCAGTTTCAGGAATGTGTTTTTTTCCCATTATCCATCATGCTCTTGAATCAGAGAGGATAACATCACTCCTCTCACAGCCTGTGAACTCATTTTAGCAATGACTGATCAATTGCTTTTCATATGATGTTATTAAAATGTATTGCTTATTTTTGTAGTCATTATTATTATTATAATTATTATCATTTGCATTTGCACAATTGATTCTCTTTTTCACACTGGTTGTTTTTTTTTCCGTCTTGTTAGTCGCAGTCTTTCATTGCTAGTATTGTGCTTTTCGGATTAGTGTTTGTGTCCTCGAAAAAAAAATCTTAGCGTTCAATATGCTGAAGGAGAAACACTTTGAAAGTAATTATACCTTAAACATTGAAGTCAGTTGCAGGTGCATCGAATATAAGATTATACAGAAGAGGAACAACCCTTGTGCCCATAATGTCTGTGTGGAACATCACATTAAGTACTACTCATGCATTTTGCCTGCCCATTTCCAGTTTCTCCGACCCTTATCTGTTCAGGCGCCCAGATGAATGTCTCGAAAACGCAACTAACATATCTGCTTGCACTGGCAGTCCTGGCAACGCTTGTAAGTACCCATCTTCGTTGTGTCATGAACATGTACTAAACACTGCCTCTAAACATTCACTCCACTCAGCTTAAAGCTATGCAGCGTAGTATTTGACTTTCTAACAGGGGAACGAAATTCTGGCTATATGTCTCACTTATCACCTGTCTCATATAAGTTGATGAATTTTTATCTTGTCCCTCCTTGAAATAATTCTAGGTTATCTAACCTATCCTTACAAGTAAAGCACCATAATCCCAGTAACATCCTGTTACGAGTCTTCTGCACCATGTACAACACTTCCACGTGTTTCAGAAATCTTTGATGAAAATGAAAAGTCGTATCCAGGTACAGACGAACTTATGTTGTATACAGCTACACCATGTAATCCCGAATCTTATACACGGTGGCATCTGCAATGTTGTTATGGTGCAAGGTTTCATCCTTTCCATCCACTGAATTTACATTTTCACTTTCAGGAAGGGATGGACTTGAACCCCAAGATCTCTCTTTATAATAGAGGACCTAACCATCTATCATCAACGGAATGCTTTCCCATCGTCTTGCCTCATCTCACACTTGCCCAAATGGAACTCGATTTGCCATTTTCCGCCAGCAAGTGTTAATGATCCAAATCCTGTTGCATCAGTAGTGATATTGTTCCACCTTCCCTACTCCACCATTTTTATATCATTCTCCAAGTAGAAAATAAAAAACAGATAAATCTAAATTAACAGACATTCTGCAGACACCATGATACATATATCCAGCTAAATAATCACTTCCACTACTACAATATGTCATTCATGCGCAATCCGCTTCAGACACCAAAGTGTCATGTAACTGTACTTTCAATGCACATAGTCTTCCTGATCAACCCAAACAAATGGATATTTTCAAGTACATTTATCAATGGACAGCCTCCAAGCATAACCAACATCAATCGACTTGGTCAAAATCTACAATCCTCCAAGCAGTTTTTAAAGAGATGACTTCTTCCACAGAAATACATAGTGGTTGCTAATATCTCCTACGTTTTTCCAAACCATGACAAATCCTATCATTTAAACTCCACTTCAACAGTTTCAAAGGGCTAATGTGAGAGCGAACAGCTTATAACTTTCCGGATTTTCCCCTATCCTCTGTTAATCCAGGAAACAACTTTGGACACCTCTTATCTACTTATTTGGTACTTTCCCATATCGTCCAGTTCCATGCCCTAATTACCTCTTTTATCCTTGAGCAGTCAATCCTTCACTCTTTTAAGCCTCTTGTTCTGTATCAATGATAAAAGTAAATTGTGATTCTTTTAATCTAACTTACAAAGTTCATGTTTATACGCTATTGGCATTTCTATTCCTTTGTTTAGGTTTCTCAATGTATTTCTAAAATCACCTCTCCAATTACATTTCCTGGAATTTTATCTATGCTTGGTTTTACTTTCTGCCGAGAACCAATAACATAACCCGTCGAGTATGACTTCAGCTTTTCATCCTTACCCATTCTTGCATCGTTGACTGTTTGTCTGCTGTGATTAGAGCTGTGACATTACCTTGATTTGACACAGAACTCACCCATCATTTACTTCCATTTATATTATTTTTGGCTTGTTGAAATCTCGGTGAGTAGTCAGTCCTGCTCAATCGTAACCACTTCTCTCCCATTGAAACACCATCATAGTTTAATGTAGTAATCGAGACTCCAAGACCAGCGTTCTTTTTTCTAAATCACACTGAGTTGGAATAACCACCATTTTAGTCCCATCATTTCCCTGAACTCTCACTGCCTGTTTTCGTTTCAGACATACATCTCAGAACTTTCCACTTCTATCACTTTCTCTATATCAGGTACAACTTAGGTTTGCACCGTCTACTAATCGTGTTTAACCCCACCCGTGTGCAAATTGTGAATCTTACTAAAAGGGATTCGGTGCCTTATCTGTCCTGCAGTATCGCATCTTTCTACATGGGTTGCAGCTGTCTCAGAGGAACTCCGAATAGCCAACATTTCTCAAGCCCGCAGACTGCGCCAACTGCTGACACATGCAATGACCTGCACTCACTTTCAATGATATACCTCAGTAGTATAGGCCACAAGCAGTAAGCTTCCAATGACAAACCAGGATTTAATATTTTTAACTCCTGCCTGGGTCACATAATTCTGTTTGAAGATCTACAAATTATTCTGTACCAAATGATGCACGACTAATTGCTACACAGTCAACCCATCAGAATGTTCTATGCCCGCTCAGAGATGTACTTGACACCGAGACCAGTGAGGAACAATATCATTCTGGATTTTGTTTTGCAATTCTGTTCTGACATCTGCTCTGTATCTACTTCCAAGCACCTTAAATTTATGCCCTCATCTGCTGGCCATTTCAGCCCTGGGGCAAAAAGTCTCTGACTGTCCACATGATGAAATCCTTTCATCATCTTATGCATCCTAGCAGGTCACCTCGCCTCCTGCGTCATTCCGAGGAGAAAAGGCTGGGTTAACTCAGTCTATTCTCAGAAGTGAATATTCCCGAATGCAGGCAACATCCTTGTAAATATCCTGTGCACCCTTTCTATGGTTTCCACATCATTCCTATAGTGAGACCACAAGAATTGAGCACAGCACTCCAAGAGGAGACTGAGCAGGGTTCTATGTAGCTGCAACATTACCTTTCGGCACGTAAACCCGATCCGACGATTGATAAAGACTGTATGTCTTTTTAACCACAGAGTCAACCTGTGCAGCAGCTTTGAATGTTGTATGAACTAGGATCCCATGATTCCTCTGATCTTCCGCAATGCCAAGAATCATACCATTAATGCTGTATTCTGCCATCATATTTATCCTACCAAAATGAACTACTTCACACTTAACTGGGTTGAAATCCATCTGCTACTTCTCTGCTCAGTTTTGCATCCTATTAATGCCTCTCTGTAACTTCTGACAGCTCTCCGCACTATCCACAACACACTCAAACTTTGTGTCAAATTTACTATCTCAAACCTCTACTTCCTCATCTAGGCAAGTTTTATAAAAATCACTAACAGTAAGCGTTACAGAACAGATCCCCAAGACACACCACCGGTCACCGAACTCCATGCAGAAAATTAGCCGTATATAACCAAACTTTTCCTTCAGTGGGCAAGTCAGTTCTGGATCCACAAAGCAATGTCCCCTTGTATCCGATGCCTCCTTACTTTCTCAACGAGACTGGCATGGTGTGCTTTATCAAATGCCTTACTAAAATCCATATACACGACATCTACGGCTCTACTTTCAGCAATCTGTTTAGTCACATCCTCAAAAATTTCAGACAAAGTCTTAAGGCACGATCTGCCTTTGACAAAGCCATGCTGGCTATTCCTAATCTTATAATGCCTCTCCAAATGTTCATAACTCCTGCGTCTCAGGATCTTCTCTATCAATTTACCAACAACTCAAGTAAAACTCACTGGGCTATCTCTACTCCCTTTCAGGAATAATGGAACAACTTTCCCGACACTCAAATCTTCCGGAACCCCATCCGTCCACATTGATGATGCAAAGATCCTCGCCAGATGCTCAGTACCCTCCTCCCTCGCTTCCCACAGTAGCCTGGAATATACCCCGACTAGTCCCGGTGCCTTATCCAACTTGGTGTTTTCCAAAAGCTCCAGCACATCCTTTTCCTTAATATATACATGGTGAAGGTTTTCAGTCCACTGTAGGTTATCCCCACAATCGCCAAGATACTTTTCCGTAGAGAATACTGAAGCAATGTATTCACTAGGCAGAAGAAAACAAGTAACTTAACCTCGATTTGCGCTGTTGTTCTTCGTCCATTTCCAGAAGTCTGATATATTCATAGTCCAGCGCTTAACCCAGAAACCGCATATTCACCTCCAGCTCGTCAGATTGAAAATGGTTACCGTGATACTGCGGGTCTTCCATATTTTCACTTCAAACAAGTGCTTGCTGCATGCTGTCTCCTAGTCGCCATTGTATATCGCATTGCAAGCACGTTTATTTCCCTGCACTGCAACCATATTGGAAAATATATCAGGTTCTCCAGTCCGATACGAAAATGGGTAGAATGATGAACTCAGTGAACGGTGTGTGTTTGTGTGTGTGTGGGGGGGGAGGTGTTGGGTTGCGTGATGTGTTAGTGGTGATGATAAACTTTCACTAGGTTGAGTGCCAGGATGAGCGAAAGGGAATATCATCAAAATAAATATTTCTGAGAAATTACAAAATCATCAAAAGAAGAGGAGGGATACTAAGAGCACAGAAATTGCATGCCATCTTGGACAACGACTCCCATCCATTCCATATTGTAATGGTTAGGCACAGGAGTACATTCAGCCGGAGACTCATTCCACCCAGATGTAACACTGAACGTCATAGGAAGTCATTCATACCTGTGGCCATGAAACTTTACAACTCCTCCCTCGGAGTGTCAGAAACCCTGAGCCAATAGGCAGGTCCTGGACTTATTTGTTCCACTTGGCAAGATTAACTTATTATTATTTAATTATTTATGGTTTTATAATGCAATATTTCTTCACTATTCTTGGTGGTGCTGCTGTACCGAAACCCAATTTCCCTCGGGATCAATAAAATATGCCTGTCTGTCTCTCTGTCTGTCTGTCTGTCTGTCTGTCAATGAAGGAACAATCATACATTTCAGGCAAAAATAAATGGAAGTGAATACTGGAGATGCACCGAGAGATAAAACATCATTTTGGTTTAAGTGTTTCGTCTTTTCTGATGACAATAGCCTAACAGATTTGTTGTGACAACGAGCGATATTGATTGATAAAATGAACAAGTAAATACAATTGATTTACTCTTTTTGGTGAAAGTGGGAGTGCAGGCAAGATCACTGACCAAATTGCCAGCGTGTTCAACTGCATGATATTGAGAAAAAGGGACATATGTACTGTGGTCTCAGAGAAAGCTCACCGAAAAAGAAACAGCCTTTGCAATGATCGGAATAACCTACTGCTGCGCATTTAGATTCTTTGATTGAACATATGCTTAAGTATGTATTTACCGCGTCGTTGCATCATTGCCTTTTCAGATTATCTCAGCTCATTGCTTCCTCAGAGTGCAGAACACATCAATACCATTTATGGACGTCATTTCCCATTGGTGCGTTTCAGCAAAATAAAATTCATGCGTCAATTGAGAGGAAAACTATTGGGTGTTGAGAGAGAAATATTTAATACTCAAAAAATTCTCGAAGAATTTGCTTTCAGATCAATTATTCAGTTATTGTTCTGCCTACTCGTAGAACATACAGGTCCGATCGCTCAAAATGACGACCGAGAGAATACCGTTGACTATCTTGGCACTGATGGTGTTGAAGATCTGGAATTGTGAGTTCATTAAGAATATTGAAAATATTAGATAATTTATTGATATGCTCATTATCATTACTGTCCAATCTCGCGTAATTTTACATCACTGTTACAGAAATTCGAGTGAAATTGAAAGAAAAAAGTAAAAATAAATACTCAGTTTCCCCTTCTATTTTTCTGATAAATCAATGTTGATATGCTCAACAAAAAGCAGAAGAATATATCTGTGTGCTGCAAATTCCCGACGAATTCAATGTTTCATGTGCTTCAAAATTTGGAGCGCAATGGTTGAATAGATCAGGAATAGGCCGATTTCTTTCCATAAAACAACGACAGAAATGCTCCGTTGTAATTTCACATTGAATTTGCAGTTTGTGTTTTTTTCTGTAAGCAAAATTTCATTTCTATCATTTGTAGTATAAGTGTTTCTGTTAATTACATGGGATTCCCATTGAGTTTCTGTCAAATACTTCACTGTAAAGTAGCAGCCAAAGGTAGATTGATTGTTTTAGCTCGAAAATTCTCGGCTTAGAAAACACGCGGCTGTTGCCATCTTATATTCTAAACAAATTATTAATCGATGTTGGATCGCGGTTCACTTGGGAAACAGCAATTCCAATTACACAGCGTATAATTCAGTGAATGCGAGCAACAACAAAAGTTACAGCTGCTGCTCTTGTTTGACACTCGTACTCATTCCTATCGTTGGTAGTTATCAGTTCTTTCAAAACACTGTTGCACAGTTAAGTAAACAAGTTTTTCTAGGCGATTTTGTCTCAGCTTTTGGAAATTATTTTCATATTTTACATTATTGAACTCATTCTGTATGAGTTTAATTAGAAACTTAAGATAAACGATATTTTGTATTTTGTATTTGTGTGCGGCCGGAGAAAAAGTACCAGACAAATTTCTTGCAGTGCGTGTTTCCGTGTTCCATTGAAAGTATGAGAGAATTTGCCGTTTCTAATATTTTGAACTGTACATTGCTTTTCTTTCCCAGGTAAAACTAATAGTCCAAATTTTAGTAGGAAAATATTTTCTTTATCTCCTTTTATGTTATGTAAAATGCTTAATGCGCTACTACCGTATTACGGAAAAAAAACTAGGAGAACATCAAGATGCCGTGATAGACAAAAGAAATTGACATTAAAGCAGAGCACACAGCATTCGTGGAATGCTCAACCAAGTAAATTGTCTGTTTCTCTTGATGCAGATACATCCTATTCTGCCTCGTGTTCTTGACTTTTAATTTGTTTGCTGAATACTTGTTCGCTATTTATTTAAAAATGAATATATCAACAGTCATATATCAACTTTTATTCGCAGATGTTTTAAACTCAGGGAAATGGTGAAGAGCATGGAGAAAATTAAAATATTTGACTATAGGTTTACCTCCGTACTTGGTTCATGGAGTCCTAATTGCTATCGGGTACCAGATCATTTATTTATAGATACGTCTTACAAATCAGATCATAATAACATGAGACCTTCAGGCATGAATCCATGGTGAAAATTAGATTCCAATTCAAATAATACAATTTTGTTCAGAAATTCTGATTAACCTAATAACTATGCGAACAGAATATCGATAGATTTTGCAGAAAGTTCAATATTCATTTACATTTAAATATACTCTCTCCGCGACCCCTTAAATGAAAGCAAATTAGTTTGTGTTATTTCTGGATGGAAATGAATTAGTTTCTTTATCGGAAAGTAGAGTTACGTATATAGTCACAGAGGCGCACAAACTCTCAATTGTTCCTTCCGGCCTTCGAGTCTATGCTGAACGGCAAACATCAACTTACAATTGAATGCTATTTAAATGTCCCTTTTTTCTAAGTCACAAACCATAGATTCTCCCAAGCACCAACATACCGGATGATAAATTGCCTCCTGGGTGCCAGAGTCCGGGAGTATCTCTGATTGAGTCCTCAGCATTCTTAATTGTGAGGCCGAACAACTACAAGTGGCAGTTCATATATGTACCAATGACATAGGTAGGCAAGGTACGAGATACTACATGGGAATTTTAGTGAGTTAGGTGGTTAGTTAATGGGCAGGACCTCTTGGTTTGTAATGTCAGGACTGCTATCCATACTACGTGTAAGTGAAGCAAGAACTGGGAAGGTTAAACAATTTATTACGTGTCGAATGTTCGTATTGGAAGGAGAACATACAATACTTGGATCATCGGATCTCTTCCAGAGAAGATGGGAACTAAACAGAAGGGACAATTTGCATTGAACAGGGGTGTGTATAATCACCTAGAGGGAACAACTGTTAATGACGCATGGTGGTCCTTAAAGCCAGAATTACGTTGGGGAGACAACCTAAGTGTTAAAACATTTAATGGAGTTGATATGGTCGGAGATAGCGGTATCACCTTAGACAAAACTAGGAATCAAAATGTTGAACGTGGTGCCACTAGTGTTCTGAGCCACGTGTATTTCAGTGCAAGGAAATTCATAGGAAAATTCGATGATAGTGCTGATGATGGATTACAAATAGCAGTAATGTGTACTGAGAAGAGGCTGTTGATAGGACAAAACTGCAGTCAACGGGATGAGTTGGAACGTAAAAACCGGACAAAATCGGAAAGAGTAAATATAGCATTGAAGGTGTCATATTTGAATGCGGTCAGCATGCGGAATAAGGTGAATGGACTTGCAGCACAATTTCAGATTGGAAAGTCTGATATTGTAGGCAGCACAGAATCATGGATGAATGAAGATTATAACTGGAGGTAAATGTACAAGGGTACATATTGTATCGAAAGGACAGCCAGGAGGGCAGAAACGGCGACGTGGCACTGAAGATAACATAGGAAACCAAGAAATGGAATGACTGAAATCGGATCGGAAGATGTTAACTTATTGTGGATAGAGCTAAAGAACTGCAAGGGGTGGAAGTAAATACATGATGAAAGGTTAAAGTTACAATAGTCATGGGTGATTTCAATATGCTGGTAGATTGAAAAAGTTTAGCTTGTGCTGGAATCTATTAGGGGAGATTTTTCGAGTGCCTACATGAGGGCTTTTAGAGCAGGTCATAGTTGAGCCCACTTGGTGATCAGGTATTCAGGAGTGTGTTTTGTGCGATGAACTGGAGTTTATCAGAAAATTTGAAGAAAAATAATCCTCAGTGGAGAAGTGATCATATTACAATCGGATTAACCTGAAATTTGAGAAGAAGGAGTTAAGATCAGAAGATCAGTATTACTGTGGAGTAAAGGGATTACATAAGCATGTTAATAGTTGGTCAGAATTAATTTGAAAATAATCCTGACAGGGCTGCCGGCAGAGTATAACGATCTGACATTTCTGAAAGCAATTCAGGAGACACAGGATAAATACATCTTGCAGAGGAAGAAGGGAAAAAGTATTCTTAAGGAAAGATAGCACAACCGTGTCTAACATGAGAATTGAAAACCAGCATAAAAAACAAAGGGATGGCATATAAAAAGGCAAGACATGGTGGGAAGTGAGAGGTAAGCCGGCTAATAATATTGAAATGGGCACCAAATGTTCTGAAAGTGGTGGCTGAAGAGATTGTGGAGGCATTAGTCACATCATTCAACGATCACCAGATTCTGGCAAGATTCTGGAAGACCAATACTTGGCAAAAGTCACTCCACACATCAAAAAGGGATAGAAGCAGTAGAAAGGAAACTATCGGAGAGTTAGCTGACCTCAGTGCTTGGTAAAATGTTCATATCGATTATTAAGATTGAGGTTTCAGTTTAACTGAAAGCACATAATAAAATAGGAGGCAGTCAGCATAGTTCTTCAAGAGAAATTTTTGCCCGACAAACCTATTGGATCTCTTTCTGGAAATAACTAGCAGGATCGATGAAGGACAATCCGCTGATGAGGTGTACTTGGATTTTTACAAGGCCTTTGGCAAGGTGCCACAGATGAGACTGCATAATGATTTAGGAGCCAGGGATATACATGAAATAATCTGGCACGGAGAAAGCAATGTCTCATCTGCAGAAGGGAAAGTGTAGGAATAAACGTAACGTTTTACGGATGGCTGCCGTTGACTTTGGTTTTTCAAAGGAGATCATGTTGGGACCGCGTATATTTGCATTTAATGCCAATGATTTGGATGATGGCATTGATAGTTTTAATGCAGCTTGCAAATTATATGAATATAGTTGGTGGGGCAGGTCGTTTCGAGAAAGTAGAGAGGCTACAGAAGTTCTTCGGCAGATGAGAAGGATGGGCAAATATATGGCAAAGGGATTTGCGATATATGCGAAAAATAACCGAGGCGGAAAAGGTGAATTTGCAGGCTGAATATGTGGTGACGAAGGCAGCTGCAGATTAACATTCATTTCAAGAGGACTAGAACATAAAAGAAACGATCAAATGGTGAGAATTTATAAAGCAATTCTAATTGAAAAGTGTCAGATACAGAGAAGACCTGACAAAGTGGATGAGCAGAGGATGATTCCAGTCGTGGTAAAGTCAAAGACCAGACGATACAGCCTCAGAATAAAAGGGCGTCCTTTTAAAACGCATATGGAGGGTAATTTATTTCTTTCTTCCACAGAGAATGGGGAATCGATGCAGCTGTGGAAGCAGAATCGTTACGTATATTAAATGCAGAGCTTGTAGTTTTCTTTATTGGTCAGGGGATGAAGGGATACAGGGAAATGGCACAAGACTGGGGATAAGTGGAATTTGATGAAATGGAGGAACACAAACGATGGGCCAAATATCCTAATTCTGCTCCAATGTCTCATTGGCTTTTGGACGTACTCCAGGAGTATTTTAAAGTTACCAGTTAACTTATAATTAAACACTATCTGGGAAGTGCGCAAAGCCAGAGTTTCAGATGGAGTACGTGCTACTCCACACAGGGAGAAGTTGCGTTTAGAAGTGAACGCCGATCACCTGTGCCTGAGCGCAGTGTCTCTATTAATGTAACGTACTAGAAGTATCCTTTACGTAATAATGCCTCGTACTGCAGCTGTGTAATTGCAGAAACGCGCACTTGAGTCTACCTGAAGGTGCTATCTTGCGAGATGTGCTGTGCAAGATTCCCTGTGAGCTCGCCTGTTTCTCCCGGTACACTGATATCTTCCCACATACGATGGCTTGCTGGTTGGTTGTTTATTTGGATACAATAAATTATTGCTTGCTGGAACCCTGAAGATCATGCACAGGGCAGTTCATGGGATTTCGTGAGATGTAATAAGTGCAGGATGAAGGAAAATAATGAGTAGAAGAACTAAACTGATTTTTCTATGGAAAAGTACGTCGATTAGAGAGTATGAAAGGTTTCTTTTTTTTATCATCCACTAAGAAAAGAATTAAAATAAAGGTTCTCCTCAGTACACAGAGAAGAGTTTTAAACAACAGCGTGTTGATAATGTTCAACTGTTACGAAAACTAAAGAAACTATTATCTTTAATTATTTGTCACATGTAGTTCGAAACATACAGCGACCTATGATGTTTGTGTCAAATCCAATCAGCTAAACTTGCATTGCTCTGCGGAAAAACATCACTATGCTCATGTCGGCAACATTGCATGTCAAAAACTCACCAGCCATAAGCATACGTCTTTGGAATGCGGTAGGAAACAGGAGGAAGCCCACACAACCACAGAGCGAATGCGAATACTCCTTTGAGGAAGGAAGTGTTCCCAAGCTGGCGCTCTATATCTATGCGCAAGGGGGTAAGTTGCCGCTGAATTAAAAAAAAAATCTCGTAATTTTATTCAGTTCTAAGGATGTTAATTTATTCGTATTATGACTTATGAGACATAAACTTAATATAAGGAGCGTCAACATTGCCTTATTGACAACATAAGAAAATTTGATCCTCGACTTCCTAACCGGAAGAATACAATCTGTGTGGATTGGTGATGACATTTTCTGGTAGCTGACGATCAACACTGGTGCGCCGCAGGGGAGTGTGCTTGGCCCACTGCTCTGCTCTCTCTATAACCATGAATGTGTGGCTAGGCATTGCTCAAATACTATCTATAAATTTGCTGATGATACGACCATTGTGGGTAGAACAACAGATGTGGACGAGTGGGCATATTGGAGCGAGATATGTCAAATAACCTACTGACGTCGTAGCAACAACCTGGCATTCAACGTCATTAAGACGGAAGAACTGATTGTGGACTTCAGGAAGATAAGATGCAGGAACACATATCAATCCTCATAAAGGGATCATAAGTGGCGAGAGAGTGAGCTGTTTCAAGTTCCTGAGTGTCAACATCGCTGAGGACCTAACCTAGTTCCAACATATGGATGAAGATATATATATATATATATATATAGAAGGCAGGACAGCGACTATACATCATTCCGCGTTTGAAGAGATTTGGTATGTCAACAAAAACACTCAAACACTTCTATAGATATACCTTGGATAGCATTCTGAGAGGCTGCATTACTGTCTGGATTGAGACGTGGAGAAGGCAGGGATTGGCTATTGCATCGGAAGAAGCTACATAGGCATGTTAATTTAGTCGGCTTCATCTTGGCTAATAGCCTACAAAATAACCACGACATCTTCAAGAAAGGCAGCTTTATTATTAAGGACCTCTTGCACCCAAGGCATTCTATTTTCTCACTGTTATTATCAGCTAAGAGTTACAAACGCCTGAAGGGACATTTTCAGTGATTCAGGAACAGCGTCTTCCCCTCTGCCATCTGATTCCTTAGTGGACATTGGCCCTCTTGAACAACACCTCACTTTTTAAATATATATAATTCTGTATTTCCCCATGATTTTTAATCTTTTTCTTCGGCTGTCCATCGATTTGGATTTTGACTGTGCTGAGAGTTTCTATTCCAACACGACTTATACATTAATAAGACAGACGGCATCGTGCCCCCACCATACAGTCTCTCTGCGCTTCCAATTCTGATGCTAAGTGGTACACGGCGGTGTAACAGACTTAGCAGATAAGGAAGCTGCCCCGCAGTAACAACTAACTAGTCTATTGCTGCCATCCGTTGACCAACACTTTAGTTTCTCCGCATGTCACCAAGGCGCTTTCTTTTGGATTCATCTGTCACAGACACCATCATACGGCCTGCTGCCAGCGTCCACGTTAGGTGCAGGCTTTGCCTGAAGAGGCATAACCTACAAAGCGGCAAAGGCATGTTTACCTCCTTGACTTAGCTAGTAACGATCCTACTACCTGATCTAGTCTAGATTCGTTCTCTGGCAGGTCTAATCTTACCGTGAAGGTGATTTTCCATTCCAGTTTTTAATCCATTCAATATACGTATACTGTAATTGATTACTTTATTTAATTATTATTTCTATTAATATTATTGTATTTCTTTTTCTTCTATATTGAAAATTGCATTGAACTGCTGCAATTTTCACGACATATGCCGGTGATAATAAACCTGATTCTGATTCTGATATAAGTTGAAGTGTGTGGTTGAACTGGACCAGAGGAAAAGACGTGGAAACCGTTCACAAATTATAACAATGACCTTGAATTCATGATGATAACCATGCATTTTGCACCTGTTAAAAATCGATCAGATGAACATAGCAATGCGTCAGACGGTTCCTGTCACTGAAGCAGACTTGTTTGGAGCAGTCGGACTGAGAAAATCGTCATCCGTTTTTGGTGCGTAACCCACTGTATCAACGAACCCATTTATAAACATTAGAATATCATTCAAACAATATCCGGAAACAAATATGAAGGGACAAATGAACTTTGTCGTCCCTAAATGGAGAGAGTGGAGAACAGGTTTAATTTTGGGCAGACTATCCCCATTAGTCTGCATTCAAGTTGCCTTTTGCGCAGAAGGCAATGTTAAGCCATGAGAGTGTTCGCAAGTTTAGTTTTGATAGCAACCCGCCATTTGTAATATCCGGAATGCATGAGTGACAGTGAGTGGTGTGATTGCATGAATGAGTCTGCCAAATGGAACATATCATGTTGTTTTGCTTTTGAATTTAAATTTATTGTGAGAATAGCAGCGGCGTGTTCAGAGCCACAAAGTCAAGCAACGCAGCGGAACAAAGAGCTCGAAGGGCGGGACCTAGAGTGGGGGTGGCGGATGTGGGGGTGGGCGGAAGGTGGGAAATGCGGGTGTTTTTACCATTGATCACATATTAATTTCATGTCCCTCTTACCATGACTTCCTAATCCATAAATGTACCACACCTGTACCTCCAAAGAGAAATCTAATTGTACATTTCTCATTTCAGGCCGTCCAGTGGATTGTAAGACCGCACAGTCAGGTAACCTCGCTTAATTTTCACTGCGGGATGGTCTGGATTGTTGAAACTAATTGTTACGGAGTGTGAATGACGACAAGCACGAAACTTCATACAGGGCAGTCAGCGGAGAAAGAGTATCGGCTGAATTTATTAATTCCTGAAAATAAAAAAAATCTCCCATTTTACAGTCCATCCATTTAGTACTGAGCTGACGACACGTGGATGCTCAGTTTGACTCTTTCTCCATGACATTTCGACACCTTCATTAATGTTTGAGTTCGATTACTCGATTGATGAGGATTAACTATAGTGGAGGCGCGGAAAGAACAGTTCATCAGCAGCTCTCCGTGGAGTAAAAAGGAGTCAATGTTCCTATAAGTTCTGTGAGTGCACGGCCGCGCACTTTGAATTTGTTGCCGTGGAGCTGGATTATTTTAAAATTTTAAATATTTTAAATGTTGTACCGTTTTAGGGGTGTGTAAAACTTCTCTGATTAGAGCATGCTAGGACCGCAAAGCTGTGAAACAAATTAGAGGGAACATTGAAGCAGATCATTTTGTTTTCCTCGGAGACACCCATTTCTTCCCGTAGAATGACCGGTTGACTCTCTGTTCTCCAGACGTTATCTAGCCCTTTGATTTCGTTCGTTCTATTAAGCAGCTTATTCCAGGTTTGCCACAGCTTCATCTCCCTATTGATCATCGCGTTGTTCATGAATAATTTTAATGTTTGAGGAGTCTTAACTCGTCGCTGCATTATGATATTTTATTTTCTGTTATTTTTCAGAAAGCTCAAAGTTAA
>JAUOBT010000001.1:23409621-23420060 GCA_032362145.1 Hypanus berthalutzae | reverse complement strand
AAGATGATAATTTCCTTTGCAAGTATTGAAAAATATGGCTGAGCAATTGACATTTTTCTTTGGGATGCACAGTGTGCATCTTGGATGTGATATTTTCTGCTCCATAATAGTGACTACAATATACTTAATTGATTGTAAAATGCTTAAAGATATCATGAAAGAGATGTGAACGGTACAATAGAAATTCAAGCCTTTCATTACTGACTGGTGATATTTCATGTAAAAGAGATTTACTTTGTGTCTGATTACTGGAAATCAAGTATTAGTTGGCATGTTCCATGTTGTCTTAGTCTATAATGTGAATTAATAAGATCGTTGGCTTCGCTGCAATGGTTTGATGTATGTCATGAGTAATTCTTACTACAAAGTGAAAGAAGATGAAATACCAGAATATTTAATTCACCATCTGTTCAGTTTCTTTGTTACCTTTTTGGGCTTTGTTATGCTTGGGGTGTGTTTGTGTGCGTGTGTGTGTGTGAACAGCAAGACTAAGATTTTTTGCCCATTCCTTGTTTCTGTTGCAAAGCTGACAAAGAATCTTCTAATACAGTATCTCTTTTGTATACACAGTACAAATGATAATGAGTACAATGTTCCAGGATTTACACATGTTCTAATGTATCTTTTCATCTTTGAAAGAGGCTATTTGGCCCATCTCATTTATGCCAGGTCACAAAGAAATCCAATCAATCCCATTCTCTGCTTCCGTGCTGCTGTGTAATCTACTTTTTCAGATATTTCCACTATCATGCATTTGATTCTCCAATCACTGTCCTACATTACCAAATAGCCTAAGCCTAATGCACATGTTTGGAATGTGAGAGGAAACCAAAACACCCAAGGGAAGCCATAGACTCACATGGAGAACATGCATCAAAGATCAAGATTGAACAGAATCGAGAGTGTACATACTGTATCACCTGTATCCTCCCGGGCAGCAGTGGGTGTACTGGTGAAGAAGATCTCACATGCTATGACTGTGCAAATGGTGACTGTGGTGTTCTGCAGGTGAAAGTAGTGCAACTTCTAAGGTAGTAGGTGGAGTACTTTACCCTAAATTGTATCAAACTTTAGGAGAACTGTTGAAGTATAATCAAAGACTAAATAAAATGCCTTGAAGAATGACCATAGGGGCACTCACATGCATGCCCAAAACAAAAATGATGAACACAGTCTGATCTCAAATAACGCTTTTTGAATTTCAGCCATTATCTCAGAGATGGACCTAGAGCCCAGCAAGTTGGGCTTCAATTATGGTAAGCAATGGTTAACCCCACTGTGATCAAATCCAGGTAACATACCTCAGGGAAGTTGTATTGATCTCGAAGGGAATGCAACACAGGTCAGAACTGTGGTTAAAAGAGTAAAAGTAATAGGTCAACCAGACTTGTGCATTTAAATTTAAAAGATTAAGAAGTGATTTATCTGAGTTGCTGAAAGTGATGTATCAATTTGATGGAGAAGATTCTTACTTCCAGTGGGGTAAAACAGCTCATCTTTACAATATTAAAGATGAGTTGTTCATGATGAAAGTAATTCTTCACATAACCAGTTGTCTATCACAGTACCAACTGTTGAGTCAGTTACAACTAGCACAAAATATAACAATGGATAGTAAAAATTTTTATAATTATATAAAGTGGAAATGGGTGGACAAAGTGAACGTGGGTCCTTTGGAAAAAGAGAAAAGCAAGTTGATATTGGGTAAAGAGGAAATGGATAAGGCTTTCAATGATTATTTTGCATCAGTTTTCACAGAGGAGGACACATCTCACATGCTGAAGAGAGATGATATGGATGTGATAGGAGCTGGGGATCTCGCTACAATGGCTATCAATAAAAAGGTAGTGCTGAGTAAATGTGAGCTGAATGACAGACAAGTCCCCTCATCCCGATGGAATGCATCCCAGTGCACTGAAAGAAATGGCAGAGGTTATAGTTCAGGCTTCGGTGAAAATTTACTAAAATTCTCTAAGCTCAGGACAGGTCCCGACATATTGGGAGAAGGTGAATGTCACACCACTGTTCAAAAAAGGATGTAGGCAAAAGGCAGGTAGCTATACGCCAGTTAGTTTAACATCTGTAGTTGGGAAAATGCTTGAAGCTATCATTAAAGAAGAAATAACAAGGTAGCTGGAAATAAATGGATCCATCAGGCAGACGCAGCATGGATTCAGCAAAAGCAGGTTTTTTTGACAAACTCGCTGGAGTTCTTTGAGTATCTAACGAGCACAGTGGATATAGGGGAGAGACGGAAGTTCTTTCCTTGGATTTCCAGAAGGCGTTCAAAAAGGTGCCACTTAAAAGACTTATCCATAAGATAAGGATGCATAGAATTGGGGGTAATATGTTCACGTGGATAGAGAATTGGTTAACCAATATAAAGCAGAGACTTGGGATATATGGGTGTTTCTCTGGTTGGCAATCAGTGGTGAGCGGTGTGCCCTAGAGGTTGGTGCTGGGCCTGTAACTGTTCACGAAATACATTAACAATCTGGAAGAATGGACCAAGTGTAGTGTATCGAAGCTGATGACACTAAATTGATTGGAAAAGCAAATTGTGCAGAGGATACAGAGTGCCTGCAGAGCGATTTAGATAGCTTGAGGGTCTGGCAGATGGAGTACAATGTTGGTAAATGCAAGGTCATCCATTTTGGAAGGAAAAATGGACAATCATATTATTATTAAAATGGTAAATGATTGCAGTATGCTGCTGTGCAAAAGGACTTGGGAGTGCTTGTGCATGAATCGCAGAAGGTTGGTTAGCAGATGCAGCAGACTATCAAGAAGGCAAGTGGAATGTTGGATTTCATTGATAGAGTGATTGAATTTAAGAGCACAGAGGTTATGATGCAACCATACAGGGCACTGGTGAGGCCATACAAGGACTACTACAGGCAGTTCTAGTCTCCTTACTTGAGGAAGGATATACTAGGTGTGGAAGGTGAGGTTCACCAGATTGATTCCAGAAATGAGGTGTTTAGACTATGAGGAGCGATTGAGTTGCCTTGGACTGTACTCACTGGAACTCAGAGGTGATTTTACAGAAACATATATAAAAGTTTGAAAGGAATAGATTAGATAGAGGCAGGAAAGTTGTTTCCACTGGTAGGTGAGATTAGAACTAGGCTCAAGATTCGGGGGAGTCGATTTAGGATGGAGATGAGGAAGAACAGCATTTTCCCAGAGGGTGGTGAATCTGTGGAATTCTCTGCCTAATGAAGCAGAGGAGGCTACCTCATTAAATATATTTAAGACAAAGTTGGATAGGTTTTTGCAAAGTAGGGGAATTAAGGGTTATGGGGAAAGGCAGGTAGGCAGAGAACAGTCCATGCTCAAATCAGCCATGATGTGATTGCATGGTGAAGCTGGCTTGACGGGCCATTTGCCCTACTCCTGCTCTTATTTCTTATGTTCTTATGTAAAACATGCCTTTTAACAGTAACTGGTAGGTTTGATGAGTATTTATTTTCAAGACGTCCTCAAGACAAAAGCTTCTATGGTCTACTTAGATTTGTCATGGAGTAAGTTAAAAAGAGTGCACAATATCATAGGCTGAATGCCCTATATTGTGGTATGCTTTCTATGTACCATTTACAGTAGATTGATCTTGGAGTAGATTAGAAAGTCAGCATGATATTGGGAACCAAAGGGCATGTATGTTAATTGATACTTAGAGACTTCTCCAACTTTCTTAAGTTTCTTTTGATTTCTGTATATGTGCCAGATATCCTGGACAGAATGAAGATGACTAGGCTCTACTGTACATGGCTCAAGGTGATGTATACATATAATTATAACTATACATTTATCCTGTATTGCTCTGGAGAAGTTTTCATGCTTTCCCTCGGAAGACACTGCTGTGGCTCCATCTTGAGTTCTCTGCTTTGTGGAAGTGTTGGTTGAGTTGACTCAAGATATGATATTGGCTGATTGAGGCATGCTGATGATGTTTTCTGAAACCTCATAAGATTCTAAACTTAAACTAAATTTAATAGAACTTTTCAGTAACTCCCAGAATTGCCAACTTTATGTCAAGTAAAGTACCTTTGAAGGTGAGAGCAGGGGCTTATCTACGGAAAATAGCACCTATGGCAAGCACTGAAATTGCACCCCTGTCCAAACGTCTGACACCTATCTTTTAGATAACTTTACCATAACATCAGCTCAAAAGTACAAGTCAAGCTCGTTAATCTTTTAATTAACAAATTATGGCACTACATGAAAATTATAACTGCATCTTCCTTGCTTTCACTGATGCAAATTGGTCTATGATGTGATCAAAGTCAGTTCTTTCAGTGTCTTCTCTTTCTCACTCAGCAAAGCAGGATCTGAATAGCAATACGAAGATTGGGGAAGATGCTGTCATCTCCATACTGAACAATAAATTCAAGAAGCTCTTCAGGTCTTGATATCTTCATGTTGACCCGCCTTTATAGCAACATTCTGCAATCCAAAATTTCTTCATATAGCTGCTGTCCATGAACATCAGAGCTGTACAATTCGCACAAATTTTCACACTTCTTTAGGTCGTTACTGTCGGCGCCGTAACACAGTCCCTCGACATCCAGAAGGAACCCAAACTTGGTTTCAGTGTCATGCAAAGGAGCGAACCTTTCATCCATTTCTCTGTGAGGATGGTTAAGTGTTCCTTTCGTGACTCTTTCCATTTCCTCCGTAGCTGTTAACCCAGCATCTCTCGAGTTCTCGTCAGCCTGTACACCCACCAAGTTGAGTGAGTCATTGTCGCAATTCACAAACACTACCAGGTTGTTTTTCTCACTTATTCTTTGATAAACATCACTTCTGTGTCCAGCCATCACAGCAGCGTTGTCATAGCACTTTGTCTAACAATCTTGTAGCTCCATTTAGTCCTTCTCTAGCTCTTTCAAGATGTCTTCAACCAAGACCTCAGCATTCTTCTGGCTTATCTGAATGGATAAAACCAAGGAAGGACTCTCTAACACGTACTGTTTTCCTCTCAAAATCAACTTCCACATACCTCACTTCTTCTGACATCTGCTCATGGTGTGCCTGATTAGGAGTCGAGTCGAACATGAAACCATGGTACTTGGCTTTATGAATACTTCTCAGTAAACTCTGGCGAACAGTGGATGCCATCATGTGGATGAATTCATTCTGGACACCCGGTGAAAGATAAGATGTGGATCCAGGAGGACTTTCCAAATGAGTGAGGTGTTCTTTTATAACAGGGTCAAAGATGGCTAGTAGTTTCAGTAAGCCAAGGAAATTTCCCACGTTGGAGTCATTGTCTAGCTGAAGTGACTCCCTGTGTCCTCGCGAAGCCAGGTTCTGAGTCGCAAGGAATTTTATGCAGTGAAGGATTCTCGTCAAGATATCACACCACTTCTGCTTTTCCTTCTCAATCTGTGACTGAAATACTGCGTCAATAACTCCTCTGTTTCCAGCTAAATTTCTTTCCATTTCTTTCCACTGTGTGAAGCATTCCCGATGATTCTTGGCATTTTCATGAACACTAATCCTTTCAGATACTTTCCACTGGTTGAATCCACTTTCCTGCTCCAAAGAGGATTGATGGACTGACCGGGAATAGAGATGACAACAGACAGAAAATGCAGACCTATTAGAAGGGGAATAGAGCAGGCATGAGCGAGTCACTTCCTCACCACGACCATTTCCCAATTTCCTCTTGAACCAAGTTTCGTTCATTGAGCGGTTATTTGGCCCCTCACTGTTCTGGAAATACTTCGAACCCAGCTTTATTATTTCTGTTTTCAACGTGTCAGGCAAAATTGCTTTTCAAGCATCCTTGTTAAACTTCAGAAGTCCAATGTCATGCTATTCAATCACTTCTGGTACGACAGTTCGAGGCTCTTTGACATTATCCAGTTCATTGGGTTCAGTGTCGTCAGATTCAATCCTGTCAGGTAAAATCTCATCAATAAGCTCAACATCACCACCACCACCATCGCCTTCGCCTCCTGTCATGACCACGTTCTCTGTGGCAACCTCACTCTTAATCTCATCATACTCGGGTTTATCCGACCTGACTTCCTCCTCGGCTTGTGACACATTTGTACTAGATCCACCTTCGAATTCTAATAAACTTGTAGCGGGTGCAGGCGACTCCGTGGAACGAGTCGAACTACTTGTTCCGGGCTTTTCAAAGAAGGGCATGAAGAACTTGCTTAACTTCTTGGCTTCCTCCACCTCCAACTTTCATCTCTTCTGTCCTTCAGCTCCACTTTCCTTCTTCGTGAAGAAACATTTCACGGTTTTCTTACACAATGCTCTGAAATAAGGCCATCCTAGTGTTTCTCACCCATGATAATCAAAGACAGATCATACATCTGAAGAAAATTCTTTTTTCACTATCCAAGGATGGGTTGTCTGACTTTAAGAGAAGCTGCTCAGTGGCGCCCCCTTCAACTGGCACCCAGGGCACGTGCCATACCCCTAGATACGCCACTACTTAAAAGAACATGGAATTATTATGTACTCTGAAGCAGGTTAAATTTTCAAACACACCCAACTCCAAAAATATAAAGCAAAATGCATTTTTACTGTGCAACATGCTGTTTTACTTAAGACTACTGCCACACTAAGTGGATCATGGAGTCAATGAGTTATATAGCAATCATACAGGTCCTTCAGTCCAACTCATCTACAATAACCAAGGTGTCTATATGAGCTAGTATCACTTGCCTATTTCTCTTGAAATCTTTCCCTCTCCACAGTGCCTATAAAAAGGTATTCACCTACCTTGGAAGTTTTCATGTTTTACAACACTGAATCACAGTAGACTTGATTTGGGTTTTTTTTGATACTGATCAACAGAAAAACTCTTGAGTCAAAGTGAATACAGATCTCTACAACTCTGCAAAGTGATCTAAATTAATTATAAATACAAAACACAAAATAATTGATTGCACAAGTATACACCCCCTTTAATATGACACACCAAATCATCACTGGTACAGCCAAGTAGTTTTCAGTCACATAATTAGTTAAATGGATACTATCTTGTGCAGTTAAGGTATTTCATTTGATTGTAGTAAAAATTCCCCTGTATCTAGAAGATCCAACTGCTGGTGAGTCAGTATTCTGGCAAAAACTACACAAGAAGATAAAAGAAAATTCCAAGCAACTCAGTGGAAAGGTTATTAAAAAGCACAAAGTCAGGAGACGATTACAAGAAAATTTCCTAGTCACTGAATATCCCTTGGAGCACAATTCAGTCAATCATCAAGAAATGGAAAAAATACAGCACAGCTGTAACTCTGTCTAGAACAGGATGTCCTCAAAAACTGAGTGGCTATGCAAGAAGGGGAAAAGTGAGGGAGGCCACCAAGAGATCTATGACAATTCTGGAGGCATTACAAGCTTCAGTGGCTGAGATGGGAGAGACTGTGCGTACAACAACTGTTGCCCTGGTGCTTCACCAGTCGTAGCTTTTTGGAGAGTGGCAAAGAAAAAGCCAACGTTGAAATAGTTACATGACATCTTGGCTAGAGTTTGCCAGAGGGCATGTGGAAGACTCTGAAGTCAGCTGGAAGAAGGTTTTATGGTCTAATGAAACCAAAATTGAGCATTTTGGCCATCAGACTAAATATTATGCTTGGTGTAAGCCAAATACTGTACATCATCAAAAACACACCATCCCTACTGTGAAGCATGGTGGCTGCATCGTGCTGTGGGGATGCTTCACTGAAGCAGGCCCTGAAAGGCTTGTGAAGGTAGAGGGTAAAATGAATGCGGCAACATACAGGGAACTCCTGGAGGAAATCCTAATGCAGTCTGCAAGAGAACTGCGACTTGGGAGAAGACATTGTTTCCAGTAAGACAACGATCACATGCATAAAGCCAAAGCTACACAGGAATGGCTTGAAAACAACAAAGTTAATGTTCTGGAGTGGCCAATTCAAAGTCCAAACCTCAATCCAATTGAGAATTTGTGTCTGGAAAGGGCTGTTCACTCATGATCTCTATGCAATCTGACACAGCTTGGCAGTTTTGTAAAGAAGAGTGGGGAAAAATTGCAGTGTCCAGATGTGCAAAGCTGATAGAGATCTATCCACACAGATTCAAGGCTGTAATTGCTGCCAAAAGTGCATCTACTAAATACTGACTTGAAGGGTGTGAGTAATTTTGCAATGAATTATTTTGAGTTTTATATTTGTAATTAATTTAGATCACTTTTTAAGATCTGTTTTCACTTTGACATGAAAGAGTCTTTTTCTGTTGATCAGCATAAAAAAAAAACAAATTAAATCTACTGAGATTCAATGCTGTGAAATAATAAAACATGAGAACTTCCAAGGGGAAGAATACTTCTTACAGTCACTGTACTCTGTGGCTACTTTATTAGGTTACTCCTGTTGCTAACAGAACGACCATTGAGAGTATGTTTATGGTCTTCTATTTTAATAAAATTTTTTTGGCCTACAGCATGGAATGAACCCTCCCGGTCCTTCTAGCCACACTGCCCAGTAACCCCCAATTTAACCCTGACCTAATCACGGGACAACTTACAATGGTCAATTAACCTACGAACTGCTATATCTTTGGACTGTGGGATGAAAACAGAAAACCTGCAGGAAACCCACATGTTTACCCACATGTAGGGCAAACGTACAAATTCCTTACAGGCCGCTGGAGCTGTAAAACGTTGTGCTAACCACTACACTATCATGCCACCCCAAATCTTCTGCTGCTGTAGCTCAACCACTTCCAGGTTTGATGCGTTGTGCATTCAGAGGTGCTCTTCTGCACACCACTGTTGTAACATGTGGTTATTTGAGTTACTGTCACCTTCCTGTCAGCTTGAACCAGTCAGGCCATTCTCCTCTGACTTCCCATCAACCAGGCGATTTTCACCCACAGAACTGCTGCTTATTTAGATATTAGCATTAAGTATCAGGTGTACCTATTAAAGTAGGCACAGAGTATACATTTTTAGATTTACCCCTACTTTCTCTCTAAAGCAGTTTCAGAAGTAAAATGAGTTTTCATAAATATCTTTCAATATTCTCCATAACGACCAGAGAGTGAATCCAACACCTCACGTTAGTCCAACATCTTAGGTTAGTCCTTTTCCAATGGAATGTAAACCCTGAATTTCCTGGTCAATCACACAGAAAGACTATTGGTCTGGAAACAGAAAACTCAGATCCCTCCAGCTGGGGAATATAAATCCAAGTAATTTACAAATAAGTCAATTGTTATGTTTTGGTTTAAAGGGCACCTGATGAGTAACATTTTTGACACAGAGGTTAGTAGGTGTGGAGAGAATGGTAGGCAAGCAGAAGATGATAGGCATGCACAAGCTGCCTGAAGAAGCAGGTACAGTTATAACATTTAAAATAAATTTCAACAAGCATATGGACAGGAAAGCTTTGAAGGGACGTGAACAAAATGCAGGCAAATGGGTCTAACTCAAATAGGAAACTTGTTTGGCATCGGTGAATGGAACAAAGGATCTGTTTCCATGTTGTGTAACTCCAGGGCTCTATTTCCATAGGGAAAGGACTGTTAACACATTCCCATAGGTTTATTCCAGATAAACCTAACATCACCCCTCACTCCAGGGGAAAAAAAGCTCTGGCCTCCAATCCCTGTACCATCCTTATGAATCTTTCTTGCACCTTTTCCTAAAACAGAACATACATTTGAAGTTTTGAACCTGTTATTTTAATGTGGTAGATTATTCTCTGGCTCTGCTGCAAATGTTTTAAAATTTTCATTGTGATATTCTCCCATTTATAGGTTTGACCGAGTAACATGTATTTATCAGTTGCTGGAGGGAATTTGTCTTTTAACATGACAGACTTCTTGATAAGGGAACAGAGGAAGTTTTAAACCAGAATTTAATGTCTCAGAAAATGCAAGTCTTCATTAAATTTACTTCACACACACAAAATGCTGGAGGAAATCAGCAGACTAGGCAACATCTATGGAAAAAAGTACAAAGTTTCAGGCCAAGAGTCCTGCCAAAGGTTCTTGACCTAATGTGTTGACTGCACTTTTTTCCCCACAGATGCTGCCTGGCCTGCTGAGTTCCTCCAGCATTTTGTGTGTGTTGCTTGGATTTGCGGCATCTACAGATTTTCTCTTGTTTATGAAATTTACTCCACAATTCTTTGTTGGGGATAATTATTCCTATTGTAAATTCTATCCGATTAAAGTTCAAAGTTCAATGTAAATTTATTTATCAAAGTATACATATGTCACCATATACAACTCTGAGATACATTTTCTTGTGGGCATACTCAGTAAATCCAATAACCATAACATAATCAATGAAAAACCTCCCAACTAGGGCATTCAACCAACATGCAGAAGACAACAAACTGTGCAAATACAAAAAGAAAGATAATAAATAAACAAACAATAAATATAGAGGGCATGCAATGACGAGTCTTTGAAAGTGAGTTCATAGGCTGTGGGAACATTTCAAT
>JAUOBT010000001.1:19542863-19556673 GCA_032362145.1 Hypanus berthalutzae | reverse complement strand
ACAGTTTGGGCCAAAAGGCCTATTTCTCCACTGTACAGCTCAAAGTAGAGAGAGGATGTTCACCATTAATATGCAAATGCATGAACAATGTAAACAAAATGCCAATTGCAGCGCAAATCATTGCTCAACAAGGTATACAAAGGCATTGCGTTTCCAGTATTTTAAGATTACCTGCCACAGATTATTTCAGTACTTCTGAGGCAAAAAACCATGTGAATTTAATTTATACTGGACAAAGAAAATCCAAGTGACATAATTAGCTAAAGTATAATCTCCCAGCCTCCTAGTCAGTTGGTTTGGGACTTCAAATAATTCCAGCAACATTTAGATGTATTCTGTTAACTTTTAATTAAGTGCAGATAAAAGTAGTCTACTAATGGATAGGTTTAAATGGAATCTCACTGCTGACCTTTTGACCTTGAAGAGAGCCTCTGAGCAAAGAGTTCGTCCAAACAAAGGCTCTTTTATTGTTTCCTTGATAATTGAGTACAGAAATGTTTGTCAAGGTTTAATTAGAAAATTGACTTTGATTGAAAATTGTGACTAGATGACTGCCTCAAGTAAAGATTTGAAGTTGATGAATGCAAGAAAAAGTTTTATTATCAGATATCAAAAAAAGAGCTAAATAAAAAAAAAACAGAAGGAAAGTGAAGGAAAATCTTGAAAGTACACATATCAAACATTAAATCTTGGAATAATAATTTAAGTCAATTCACTTGTATAAATTTGTAGAGATAAAAAAAATCTCTAAAACAAAAACTTGCGTGCCTTTTTCACTATTAAAAAGTTCTAATCCATGTTAAATTAAACCATAACTGCCGCTGCATTTCCACAGCTAAATTATTCACTTATTATTCTGATGATTATGTCGGTAAGTTACCTAATCTTTAAATTAAATAGCCATTGTTAATATTCTATGTCAAACTGTTTACTCTTTGGTAGCCTTAGTGATCTAAGTGCTGCTCTTAGCCTCCTCCCTTGACAATTCTCCTCCCTTTTCCTAATGCTAGCGCACTGAACTGATGTTATAGTCCTCTTGGCCAAAGTACAGCGTGTGTCTCATTTAATTTAAATAAGACTCAAATAATATAACACGAAGGACAAATTACATTTAAGATAAAAACTGCAGACATGCATAAGCCCAAACTATTTTCTGACAAGATAAATCCCAAATCAATAACGTCTAAATCAAAAATAAATGTAGTTCAATAATAAGGTTCATAGGAAACATCGCCCCCCCACACGTCATTTCAGAAGTGTACTTTTTTTATAAATATATATTTATTGTCTCTTCAAATTTTGTCTTTTTAGTTAGATTTCAGCACAGTGCTTTCAATTCATGTCAATCTACTTACAAATCTTTATGTCTATTGTTTCACTTCTCCTGCAGTGCTGCCCGCTACATCATTTGAAATGAAGATAATCCAGACCTTCATCACCTCAGGGCTCAAACATGTTATGGAATGACATTAACATAATGAACATATTTCGGTTCCTACTGCTCAGAAAAGAAATTATAAAATTTTCAGCAAGTCCCAAGGGCGCCTTTCCCATAAGAAATTAACTACTAACTTATAATGTTGGCAATGTCTTTTTTTTGCTTTGTCAAGCCTGAGCAAGTAGCACACCAAATCCATACAATAAAAAAAATCACTGACATGTGTCTTGAAATTTGCTGTTCTGCGGCAGCACCACAGTGCAATACACAAGAATACGGCAAATTTCAATAAATATACACACACACACAGACACGTGTTAAATAACTAGTGCAAAAAGAGAGTAAAAATAGTGAGGATCATGGGTTGGATCATTAACTGTTCAGACAGTTTACATACCTGGTGCAGACAGCTTCACCTGGATAATGGACACTTTTTAATACCAGAGCAAAAGCTCCTTCCTGTAGAACAAAACACAAGCTTAAGCAGGGAGTGAAAAAACAATGTGGCATCTAAGTTAATCAAAGGTAAACAGCAACTTGAATCCCACACATTTCCCTCTGTTATTCCAAGTTTGAATAAAGTTACACCCCAAAGGGTGAAACTGAAAACATGATCTAAATCATGGAAATATCAAGTTTTGCCTAGAGGATTTTGGGTGGTGCTGCATTCGATAAGTTATACACAAAGTGTGCTTTGTGTTCCGGGTATACAAAACACTGCAGTCAAATATATTGAGTACATGGGAAATCTCATCAAGCAATATTATAACAGAAAGCCTTCAATTTAATCATAAATCTTATTGTGATGGTTCAAATATCAGATATTTGATAAGGGCCATATTATCAATGAGCTACTTTGGCCTTATAATTTACATCCAATAGTAATCACTGGCATATGTCGTCAAATTCGTTAACACAGCAGCAGCAATACATGATAATAAATGAAAAAAGATAAGTAAATTAATTATAGCGTATGTGTGTATTAAATGTATTTGTATTAAAAAGTTATATTAAAAAGTGCAAAAACATTAATAATAAAAATGAAGTAGTGTTCAAGGTTTCAACGTTCATTTAGGAATCGGATGGCAGAGGGGAAGAAGCTGTTCCTGAATCACTGAGCATGTGCCTTCAGGCTTCTGTACCTCCTTCCTGATGGTAACAATGAGAAGAGTGCATGTTTATTATCTCTTTTAAAAATCTACAATGATCTAACCAATTTGACACTTTGGGTTAAAAAAAACTCAGTTTCCACCCTCTACAAGATGTTCAATTTTAAATAAACACTTGCTTATTTTATATTTACATCCTTTCATTTGAAATTATCCTACTAGTAGAAGCATCCCACCAGTGCACAAGAATATCTCGATTCCTCCACTACACTCTTTTTCCATTCAGATAACAAGCTGCCTGCAGATTCCTCTTACCCAAGTGCATGACCTCATACTTTTCATGCTGCTTCATTTATCATTTTTTGCCTATTCACTCAGTCTACCCAAGACCTAATATCTGCATCACAACATGAACTCTTATCACTGGCGCCCAAGCTGTACGTAACTGACAGCACGGAACTGGTCCTTGGGGCACTCCTTGCTTCTGCCCTGAAAGAAGTGTTTTTTTCGTTATTCAGATTTGCCGAGTTCTGCACGATGACCAATCTTCTCCATGCTGACACATTTCCTCTCAACATCATCTGCTCTTGTCTCATGCATCAACCTTTTAAGCATCAAATAACTTCTGAAAATATCATGACTCTTTTTTTTTAACGTTTTTGAGAGCTTTTCGAATGCAGTTGCCTGATCAGCTGGTGCACGAGTTCTTAGCAAAATTAAGTATCATGATTGGATTCCACTTTTCCAGAGGGGTTTTTAACAAAAAAGTGTCAAGAATCAAAATCAGGATTAACATCACCAGCACGTGTCGTGGAACTTGTTAACTTTGTGGCAGCCGTACCATGCAATACATAGCATTGGAGGAAAAAAACTGAACTACAATAAAAATCTATATATTAAACAGCTAAATTAAATAACAAGTGCAAAAACAAAAGTACTGAGTTACTGTTCATGGGTTCAATGTTCATACAGAAATCAGACGGTAGGGGAAAGAAGCTGTTCCTGAATGGTGGAATGCCCTCAGGCTTCTGCACCTCCTTCCTGATGGTAGCAATGAAAAGAGGGCATGTTCTGGGTGATGGAGGCCCTTAATGATTGACACATCCCTTATGAGGCATCACTCTTTGAAGAGATGTCCTGGATAGTATGGAGGCTGGTGCCCATGACGGAGCCAACTAATTTTACAACTCTCTGTAAGCTTACTTTGCTCCTGTACAGTACCCCCCACCCCCAAAGTACCAGACAGTGATACAGTCAGTTAGAATGCTCTCCACTGTAAATCTGCAGAAATTAGCAAAGGTTTTTGGTGGCATAACAAACCTCCTCAAACCCTAATGAAATCAGGCCGCATTTGTAGCTGCCTTAATATGTTGGGTCTAGGTTAGGTCCTCGGAGGTGACACCCAGGAACCTGAAATTGCTCACTCTTTCTACTTCTGATCCCTCTATGAGGACTGGTGTGTGTCCCTTGTCTTACCCTTTCCAAAGAAATTGAAATTATGGAAGTAGCTTTTAGGTCAAGATTCCCCAGAACACTTTATACTGATTCCTAAATTCCAAAAGCAGAGCAGTAAAACTATGCACAAACAAGACCACACGAACAGCAATAAGAGTGATATCCTATCAATCTAACCTGATATTCATAATGGAAGGATGTCCGGCTAGGATGCTGGAGAAAAGCACAATGTTTTCTTGATGGATGTTCTGGGATTTTATTTGGCATTCATCTAAGCAGGTAGAATAGATTAATGTCTCAGCCAAACCTAGCAACCCACTGGGAGTTGTACTGTTAAGGTAGAATATAGGCTCGTTTCCCAAAAATTAAGGCTTGAACCCAAAAACCTTTGGTTCAGAAGTTCGGCAGGTTTCAGCCCAAAATGCCGACTGTACTTTTTCTCCCCACAGATACTGTCTGGCCTGCTGAGTTCCTCCAGAAACCTATGTGTGTTGCTCTGATGAATTACTGTTTGTAATGCAACACTGGGGAAAGATCTTCACTCGTGAGAGGGTGGAATGAGCTACCAGCGCAAGTATGCATGCTAGCTCGATTTCAGAGTTTAAGGGAAGTCTGGATGGGTCCATGGCAGGGGTATGGAGGGTTATGATCGATCTGGCACGGACTCCATGGACCAAAGGGCCTGCCTCAATGCTATAATTTTTTATGCCTCTTTAGTGTTATTATTTGTTTTTAAGTAACATGAAAAATAAAGAATAACAAATCCTTCTAAAATATTACCAGTTGCTGAATAACCCTCTCCACCAAGGTGGCAAAACTGATGTTGTCATCCTCACGGTTGTCGTACATATACTTGACCAGTTTCGCAATAGATTCCGTGTCAGTGTCAGATTCAAATTCATAACCTTTGCTTTCCTGCAATGAGACATAGAGAAATTGATACAATGCTCAGAAACAGGGACTTAGCTCCTGCTACAAGACAGAGGAAACAAACCAACAGCTACCAGCTTTACAGAGGTAGGGTGTGCAGAAAGTTAAAGCATAAGTCAACAAACACAGCACGTCAGACTGCTTCATATCGTGTAGCATCAGTCTATCATACTGAAGGAGGAAAAGTTACATGGAAGTCCACTTCCTGAATTGTGCCACACAGAGGGCAGAATTGGAAGACAAAGTAATCAGATGCACTAATGGTCGCTGCTATTATGACATAAATACCTGCACTGAGAACGCTGTACGGGCTATTTGCAAAAGGAAAACTACTGGCTGCCCCAAGTTATGATATCCCTAATGCAGACAAGTTCCCATAAAATTATTAAATCAGAAGTCCAATATACATTTGTTCCTATGAATAGCGGAACTAGTTTCCCCCCACCTTTACTTACAGTAATTCTTTTCTTTCATTACTTTTTAAATGAGCCATTATAACCCTGTGGAGGTATAGTTTCTGTACCAACTGATTTCCGAGTACTTTCGAAGTTATGGACAAAAATCACCTTATGTAGTTCTGAGAAAACAGAACCTGTTCATCACCCAGGCACAGTCTTTGTAAATAATAACATACTCCTAGACTCTTAATCACAACCATTTCGCAACATGGAGGGCTGAAGGGCCTGTACTGTGCTGTAGTGTTCTATGGTCCTAATATATTGGTAACAATGCTTCTTCCAATCAAGGTATTAGACAGGGAAACCTTAGTCATATGTTTGAATTCAAATGGGTTCAGTGGAGAAAAAAAAATAATTTGGGGGGGGGGAATATTGGCACTTTTGATAAGATAAAAACAGCTACCTTAATTTCAAACGTATCCAATATGCTTAATATAGCCAACAAAACGCCTTTGTAAACAAGCAACAGTTAGTTACTGTTTACCTGTAAGGGCAGTGGGGATAGTACATGTGGTGTAGAACTATACTCATTGTACATGACCTCTCGCTCTCATACAGATAACATGAATCTACAAAACACATTATGTAATCTTCATGTACATACAAGAAACTTCCTCAGGTCTTTGTAGTTTGTAATGATGCCATTGTGAATAACAATGAACTCTGAAAAAGAAGAAAGAACAAAAGAACATGGTCATTGTCTTACTTAAGCAACTAAACTCATCTCTATTTATTTTATTGAGATACAGCATGGAATAGGCCATTCTGGCCCTTCAAGCCGCACCATCTAGCAATTCCCCAGACGTAATCCTAGCTGAATTATGGGACAATTTACAATGACCAATTAACTGGTACATCTTTGGATTGAGAGGGGAAACCGCAGCACCCCTACATGAAAACGTACAAACTCCTTATAAGTAGCGGCAGGAATTAATCCTTGGTTGCCTGTACTGTAAAGGGCTGTGCTAACCACTACATACCATGCTCTGAGAGAGAATTAATGAACTGTTTATCTAACAAATTTTTGGGCGGAAATCTTAATTGAAGAGTGACCAATTACTTGAGAATTTTGAGTGCCAAGGGAGAACCAGTTGATTGTAGGTCATCCAGTAAAACTACTTAAAATTTTTGAAGGTGTAAATGCTATGGAAATGGCTTATTTGGACTTCCTGAAGGATACATCTGAAAGACTCCACATTATAGAATGATAGAAACAGTTAAAGCTCAGAGAATCAAATTCTGGCTTCGTCGGACAAGGGAACTTAGAACAGGAGCATTGTGCAGTTATTCAAAATGGAAACAAGTTAAATAGTAGCTCATAAGGATCTGTACCAACTTAGGATAGAAAATAAGTTACATTGTTCAAGTTTGTCCAAATTAAGAGGGCAAACTTTTAAAGGGACATTAACAAATTAGTGATTCAGTAAAAGTGCAGCTGAGGTCATCCATTTTGTATTAGTGATTGAGAACATAATACTAAATAAAGGCTAGAAATGTTATAGAAGGTCCAAAGTGATTCAACAGCCATGTATGAAGTTCCTTAAAATGAAGCAGTCAGCTTCAAAAATCTCAAGAGTTAGTCTTTTAGCTAGAGGTATAGGAGACAATTTACGTCCTCACAACTGGAACCCTGATGAAGGGTCTCAGCTTGAAACGTTGACAGTTTATTCCCATCCATGGATGCTGTCTGACCTCTACCAATTTTGTGTGTTGCTAGAATTGCCAATATCTTCAGAATCCTGTGTTTAAAAGATAATTTAAGTAAGATTTGTCACAGGAAAAAAAACCTTCAACAAATCAAGTTTGGAGCATTTAATATAGTTCTGAGAAATGCAACATAAAATTACAAGAGAGGAGCTGCAGAAGAGGAGCAGAAACCCACTGGAATGTTCCAAAAGTTACAGATGATTAATCTCCCATATAGAAACTACATCAGAAAATATGCTTATTTCTAGAAGGATGTTGAGAGAATTTTGAAGACAACTGATGAGCAGGAACAGGAGCACGTTGGTGGCAAGTCCAGGAAAGAGGATATAATTCACTATCAGAGTAAAGCGACTAGTAATTCAAGAAACAAGCTGCTGACGGAACTCAAGTAGTTAGATAATGTCTGTGGAGACAGATTGGTAATCGACTTTCAGGTTGTGATCCTGCACCAGGGTTGAGGGTGTAGACGGGAGATAGTACAGAGAGATGAGGGGAAGGGACAAGTCAGAAGCTGGAAAGCTGTAAGTGGACCAAATGAGAAAGGAAATGATAGACAAAAGGAGCCAGGTGGGAGAAAGGGAAGATGGAGGTAAAGAAAGAGGTTGCAAGGGGAGACAACAAAAGGTCACAGATTCTGGAATCTAATAAGTAAAGGTAGTGTTAAGTACAACCAAAAAAGGAAGGGACGACAGACTTAACGGGGGAGGAGACAGGAGACCAAGAAGGCTAAGTGTGTATGTAATAAGATGAAAAAAGACTGGGTATGGGGGCTGGGGGAGGATTTGGAAAGAAAGTCTGGAGGTTGAGAGAACTTCAGTTGCTAAGAAAGAAGGAAAGGAATTGGAGGTGCAGTTACCTGAAACTAGAAATTCCACAGTTCATATTATTGAGTTGGAAATGGCACAGGTACAACATCTGTTCCTCCACTTTGTATTTGGCACCATGCTGACAGTGGAGAAGGCAAAGGACAGGTGGGTTGCTGTCAGAACGGGGAGTTGAAATGGTTTGAGACTGGGAACTTAAGGTGGTTGTTACCAACAAAGCATAGGGTGCTTGAGAAAGCAATCACCTAGTATATACCTTTGTCTCATTGATATAGAGGAGGCCATATGGTGGGCACTGAAGGCATGAGACAAGGTTGGAGAGGTGCCTGTAAATCTCCAGAAGCCTCATCTGGAAATGTCACTTAGGTTCCTGGGTGGTAATGAGAGAGAGTAGGGATAGGAGTGGGAGCCATACCTTTCCAGCAGCTGCCCCAATTCTCCTAGCTACCTGACTGTCACCCTCCCATTTTTGGTTCCACAACACCTTTCTTACTAGATCCCAAACCTGTTGTCCTTTATTGCCTCCACTTATCACCTTTCAGCCTCTGAATGTCCCTCTCCACCGTCTTCATCTGCTCATCATTCCTCTTTTCATACAGTTCCACCTACTGCTTGCCAGTCATTGCTGAGCCCCTTGCCCATCATATCTCCCCTCTATATTCAGTTCCAATGCAGAGTCTCTATCAAAAGCATCCACTATTGCTCTGCTGCCACAGCTGCTGCCTGACCTAGTGAATTCCTTTAGTAGTTTGCTTTTCTTGCCTTAGATGCCATCATCTACAGTCCTTCATGCCTCTAAGAACATTGGCTTAATGAAAAGCATGGAAAAGGGTTAGAATTTTCTCCCAAACAAAGCTAGCTCAATGGAATCTCTTCCTGTTTACCAAGATATGGAACTAAGGTTCCTGGATTAAGTGGTGACACAGATTAGCCACAGTCTTAACAACAGCAGCACCAGATAGAGGGGCTGAATAGTCTACTCCCTCTTCCACTGTTCTTAATTGCTCAAGACAGCAGCAGGCTCCCATACGACTTGGCACAGTTTCTTGGATTTTCTTTGTTTTAAGTCCAAATGGCAGGTTAAATGCTTGATACAATTTGAGAATTATTGTCTTAAGTTGCTATTGACAACAAAGAGACATTTTTATATGAACCAGAATGTACGATAATCTTGCCCACCAGCCATCAATTAAAGGGATCTCATTCAACTCTGCTAACGATCAGTCAGTTAAATTGCTTTAATAATTGGCAGAACGAAGAGAGACTGCAGAGTCTCTGATTATGCTTTATCAGAGTAGAAAGGCTTCAGAAAACAGCCATCACTACTCCCTTTTCTGTGCAAGAACAATGGCAACAAATGTCCAGTCACCTACCTCTTGAACAAATTAAAGCCGAAATTATGATTCTTCATTGGCTGAGCCTGAAGTGAATAAAATTCAATGCATTCACCCTTTTTTTTCTAATATTGATATGGGTGAGGAAGCTGGACTTCTGTGATTTACAATCTCTATTCTAAAGTAATACACACACAAAATGCTGTAGCATCTACTGAAAAGAGTAAACAGTCAACCTTTCGGGCCGAGACTCTTCATCGAGACTGGGGAGAAAAAGATGAGCAGTCAGAGCAAGAAGGTGGAAGGAGGGAAGGAAGTAGTACAAGGTGGTAGGTTATAGGTGAAACCGGGGAAAAGGCAAAGTAAGTGGTTGGGAAGTTGATTGGTGAAAGGGATAAAGGGCTGGAGAAGGGGGAATTTGATAGGAGAGGGTAGAAGACCATGGAAGAAAGGGAATGGGGAGGAGCACAGAGGGAGGTAAGGAGATAAGGTGAGAGAAGGAAGCTTCTATTCTAAACGTTAGCTTGCAGTATTTTAAAATAGCCAAAAATAATGAAAAAACTAAATGAGGAATAAATAACCTTAAGTTCCATTAAGAATTATGTGAAATAATAGCAACTGCTTAATAAGAGTTCACTCTTCTGTCAGACGGATATTAGGATAGACAACTAGTGATAGAACAATCTTGAAAGCTGTGTAGAGACAAAGCTAAAAGCTTCTAATAGCTTGAAGGGGCTCACTAACCAATTCAGGTCAAAGCTTACCATTGTTCTTGTCAGAGCGTTGTGGATGACTGTTGATTGAGCTGGGGACACCATGAGTTGCCCAACGAGTGTGCGCAATGCCAAGATGTACTTCAAAGTCAATGTCCAAATCTATGGAGTCTTGTTCTGAAAAGGAGCAGCATTGTGTCAATCAAAATCTTCTACTTGCAAGAACAGGCTACTACATTCGAACACACTTGGTCTGAATGACCACCTCTAAGATGTGAAGGATATGAGCTTGAAAGTGATGCAAAGGGTTAATGTCGAAACAGAAAACTCAAGAATAAACTGACTCACAAAAACTTTGGCTAACACCTTAAAATGAATCTACTTCATTGATTATCAGCAGGGCACATGGGACTATAGGCTTCACTGAATTCAAGCTCTGGGCACCAATCCCAAATGTTCTGTTCTGAGATTTGTTGTAAATGAAACCACTGTGGATTATCTCTTCATAAGTAAAGCATTCAATGTTTTCTGCCTTGAGTAGTTAGATTGTATCATACCTCAGCATTAGCTACTTCAAGGCATAGAGGGAACTATACTAATTTGACAGTAAATTTGTGCTTCAAGATTTTATACTGCTCAGCACAGGATAATTTGCAATGCCGAATTAATGTACTAACCTGCGGGTGGAAGCCGGAGCACCCGGAGGAAAGCCACACAGACGGAAGGAATGTACTCACAGAGTGCATTAGAGTTGAACTCTCAGCTCCAGCCTCCAAGCTGCAACAGTGTTCTCTAACTGCTATAGTACCATGGTGACTTTTTCTGTCCTGCGGCTGCAGTCTGTCATTGATTCTATTATTCTCCTTAGATTTACTCAGAATGCCCGCAAGAAAATGAGCCCCAGTGTTGTAGATGGTGACATGTTTATTATCAAAGTACATACACTTTGAACCTACCTGGATAACTGTAAAAATCTACATGACTTTCTGCTGTCTTTGAAGCAAAGAGGTTTGTCTACGAAGATTTATCTTCCCTCAGCTCTAAGGAGAACAAGCCAAGCTTATCCAACCTTTCCTTATAGCTGGTACCCTCTAATCCAGGCAGCATCCTGGTAAAGCTCTTCTCCACATCCTTACTGTAATGAGGTGACCAGAACTGTACGCAATACCCCACGTGCAGTCAGATTGAAGTTTCATAGAGCTGCAACTTGACTTCCTTGTCCTTATACTCAACACCCCAAGTGTGCCTTTGTTAACCACCATACGAAGATAATGATTGAACGGTCATTTATTGTGCCTGTTACTGATGAAACAGCAATCTTACCATGCTGTAGTACGGTTGATACAACACTGATACTTCATAATTATGCAGGTTATTCTAGTCCAGCAGAATAAACAAGACTGAACGCCCTGAGATATTTTGGACAGTTACAAACATTCATCATCTGGGACCATCAAGAAGGAACTACAAGACCTTGAAGTCACTCACACATCATTTTAAGAACAGCTTCTTCCCCTTTACCATCAGATTATTGAATGAACATGAACCCATGTACACTACCACTGCCTTTTTACATTATTTATTTTGTCATGAAATTTATTGTGATTTTATGTCCTTGCACTGTACTGCTATGACAAAACAACAAGTTTTAAACTAAAAGATTCTGCAGATGTTGTAAAACCAGAGTAACACACCCACAAAACGCTGGAGGAACTCAACAAGCCAGGAAGCATCTATGGAGGAGAATAAGCAGTCAACATGTCAAATGGAGTCATAGAGCACTAAAGCATAGGAACAGGCCTTTTGGTCCATCTAATTTGTTCCAAGTCAATAATCTGCCTTGTCCCATCAACCATAGCCCTCCATACCCCTACCATCCATGTACCTGTCCAATTGAACCCACATCCATTGGCAGCTCATTCTGCACTCTCACAACCCTCTGAGTGAGGAAATTCCCTCTCATGTTCCCCTTAAACATTTCACCTTTCACCCTTAACCCATGACCTCTAGTTGCAGTCTCATCCGACCTCAGTGGAAAAAGTCTGCTTTCATTTACCCTATCTATACCCCACATAATTTTGAATACCTCTGTCAAATCTCCCCTCAGTCTTCTACACTCCAGGGAATAATGTCCTAACCCATTCAAACTTTCCCGAAAACTCAGGTCCTTCAGTCCCGGCAATATTCTTGTAAAGTTTCCCTGCACTCTTTCAGTCTGATTTTCATTGTTTCTGTAGTTAGGTGATCAAAAATGGACATAATATTCTAAATTAGGTCTCATCAACATCTCATCAATAAGCTTCAAGACATCGGCCTCAATACCAGTCAGTTTGGATTGGCAACAACATCTCCCCCACGATCTCCATCAGCACAGATGCACCACAAGGCCGTCTGTGTGCTTAGACCCCTGCTCTACTCGACTTACACTTATGACTGTGCCATATATGACAATGCCTTATTCAAGTTTGTCTGACAACACCACTGTCATAGGCCGAATCAAAGATGGTGATGAATCAGCATATAGGAAGGAGATTGAAAATCTGGCTGACTAGTACCACAACAACACCCAATGTCAGCTGGACCGAGGAGCTGATTATTGATGTTTGGAGGAGGAAACCAGAGGTCCATAACCAAGTCCTCAATGGAGGATCAGAGGTGGAGAGGGTCAGCAACTTTAAATTCCTCAGTACTATCATTTGAGAGGACCTGTCCTGGGCCCAGCACACACGTGCAGAGTACGAAGAAAGCATGGCAGTGCCTCTACTTCCTTAGGAGTTTGCAAAGATTCAACAGGATATCTAAAACTTTGACAAACTTCCATAGATGTGGAGAGTACATCACAGCCTGGCATGGAAACATCAAATCCCTGGAATGGAAGATTCTACAAAACGTAATGGATATGGCCCAGTCCATCATGGGCAAAGCCCTCCACACCATTGGCACATCAACATGAAGCATTGTCACAGGAGGGCTAAGTGCAGGTCAGTGGGACTAGGTGAGAGTAAGCATTCGGCACGGACTAGAAGGGCCGAGATGGCCTGTTTCCGTGCTATAATGGTTATATGGTTATAAGGGACCATGAGAAGGCCTTGACGGACAGGATTAAGGTAAACCCCAAGGCATTCCACAAATATGTGAAGAGCAAGAGGATAAGACATGAGAGAATAGGACCAATCAAGTGTGACAGTGGAAAAGTGTATATGGAACCAGAGGAAATAGCAGAGGTACTTAATGAATACTTTGCTTCAGTATTCATTACAGAAAAGGATCTTGGTATTTGTAGGGATGACTTGCAGTGGACTGAAAAGCTTGAGCATATAGATATTAAGAAAGAGGATGTGGTAGTGCTTTTGGAAAGCATCAAGTTGTATAAATCACCGGGGCCAGGCGGGATGCACCCCAGGCCACTGTGGGAAGTGAGGGAGGAGATTGCTGAGCCTCTGGCAATGATCTTTGCATTATCAATGAGGATTGGAGGCTTGCGGAAGTTGTTCCCTTATTCATAAAAGGGAGTAGGAATAGCCCAGGAAATTATAGGCCAGTGAGTCGTACTTCAGTAGTTGTTAAGTTGATGGAGAAAATCCTGAAAGGCAGGATTTATGAACATTTGGAGAGGCATAATATGATTAGGAATAATCAGCATGATTTTTGTCAAAGGGAGATTGATTTTTTTGAGGATGTGACTAAACACATTGATGAAGGTAGAGCCGTAGATATAGTGTGTATGAATTTTAGCAAGGCATTTGATAAGGTACCCCATGCAAAGCTTATTGAGAAAGTAAGGAGGCATGGGATCCAAGGGGTCCTTGCTTTGTGGATCCAGAATTGGCTTGCTCACAGAA
>JAUOBT010000001.1:19408006-19418776 GCA_032362145.1 Hypanus berthalutzae | reverse complement strand
GTACATAAGCTTCAAGCATAATATTTGATGACAGAAGACATTAATGCAAATATAAAAAAGAAAGAGAGATCTGGGGATATATGCATGTATTTCACTGGGAAAAAAAGCAGGACAGGTTAAGAAGGTGGTTTAAACATACACACTCTTAAGATTTCAGTTTTATAAAGAGAGGCAGTAGAGTCCAAGAACAAGGAAGCCATACTGGTCCTTCATATAACAATCGTTTGGTCACAAATATATCTGCTTCAGGATGCCAGGTGTGAAAGCTTTAGGAAGGGTGCAAAGAGGTGATTCCAGAGATGAAGGACATTATTTATGTGGATAGAGTGGTAAAGAAACAGGGCAGGTTAATTGGAAATATGATGCAGATAATTAAATTTTGAAGGATATAGACAGAATCAAGGAAAAGAAACCGTTCTCTTTGGCAAAAGGATCAAAAACTAGGGAACATAGAAAAAAATTATTAAGTGAATATTAAAAAATGCACAGCTTGTTGTTAGAATTTAGAATGCATTACCTAGTACTGATAGTAGATTCAACTATAGAACTCAAAAACAGAGCCAGTTTATTATCTGATAAGAACTTGGAGGGTTATGGGGAAATTTGAATCACTGAACTGTTCTTGCATCCATCCTGTATGGATTTGACAGGTCCAATAGTCTCCTTCCATGTTATAACCATCCTGTGATTCTGTAATACTTGACTGAAAACACAGTGCAAGAAACATCAAGAGTATTGCTGTTCATGAATAAACAATCTGCTGCAGCAAGCAATCGAGTGGAGGAACTCAGCAGGTCGAGTAGCATCTGTGGGCGGTGGAGGGTGGGGTTGGTTTTGGTGGTGTTTGGGGTCAAACCACTGCACAGAAATCAGGTCCTGATGCAAGGTTTTGACCCAAACCATTGACAATTCCTTCCACCCCCACCCTCCACCATAGTTGTTGCTCAGCTTACTGAGTTTTCTTCAGTAGACTGGTTGTTGCTTCAGACTCTAGCATCTGCAGTTTCATGTATCTACGTAATCTGTAGGTGTTGCACAAAATTAAGCTTTGTTCCTTGCACTTTTTTCTCAAAACAGTACAGTTTTAGGTTAACTTTTTGTTTACTCCAATCTTATTTCTTTTTCTTATCAGTTTCATTCAGATTTTCTCCACAAATCACTATTTTTTTCTCTCCAGATAACCAACTCTTAAATCTTTTGATGCCAACTATTTTCAAAGGCCTTTGATAATTTAAAAAAAGTTCTGTTACTTGTGTTTTGTTCTGACATCTTTGATTATTTCTTGATTATGCATTGAATTGTTTTATCTCAAATTCTTCCATTTTATAAAATTAGAGCTAAAGAGAAAAATCATAAAGAGAAAACGCTCTCCAGCATAGAGAGAACTGCTATACATTATCTATTGTAAAGGAACAATTAACACCAAATCATTAAGGAGCTCAAGCAATAGTCCAATCTGCTTCTAGACTATAGAAGCAAATGAAGTGTGGAAATAGGGTCTGCCAGTTGAAAACTCCAGAGTTACAGCACCAACCAACCATCTTCCACAAAACAGCCTCTAAATATAAAGTGCAATCACAGCATCCTCCAAAGTAAGCAAGCATGTAGGAAGAAAAATTAGGCAATTTAACACAACCAAACAATTCATTTTGAAGCACTGAGAAAAGTAAAATACCCAACATTACTTCTTTTGAGTATCCTGGTTACAGTAAACCTCCTCCTTCCCCGCTATTTGAAATAAAATTTAACACATCTGCAGAAGCACTGTGAGACAGTGAACTTGATCAGTCACATTTTGAATAGTGTCAAAAATTACAAGAAGGTCACATCACTTTTGGATTATAAGGCAAAGCTTGTCTTAATTCAGTTTAGGTTATGGTTACTTTCTGACAATTCTTCATTTCAAACCACTTAATTTAAAGAATCACTCAGTAACACGTCTAACCATAAAACTGGCCTGCTTTTAAATCAATACAACTTCAAAGAAGGGCAAAAATGTCATTTTCTTTCAATGAAATAGGGAACAAAAGGCATCACAATTTCAGATAAAGATTTGGAACATTCGAAACTAAATGTTATTGGAGATAAGAGTGCAAGGAAGGAAGGCAGCAATGAAAATTCTTGCCTTTTATGAACAATTTAAAGTCCTATTCCTTCATAAGATTCTTAAAGAATGTTAAGAAATAGACTTCACTGAGGAATTAATTGGATCCAAATTTTACATGGTCCACTGCAGATATCAACCTCCACAAATGCATCAAAAATCCCTATTTGGTGGCTCTTCGTTATACAGTACATCAGAAACAGTTTTCAACATCTTCAGAGGCTGTATTGATAACAATCTTTCTCTATAATACAAGGATGGGTAATTTTGACTTTCAGAGAATTTCAACATGCATCAAATCCAGATTTGCCCACATCACAGCTACTTCTCTGCTAACAGGGTTAATACATTTTTGCTTTTTCAATCTAACTAAACCCACAGATTTCGTCTGTGGAAGTATTAATAGTGTCAAGTGCCTAGTAATTTCACCAAAGCAAGGATGCATTCAAGAATACACTGATTATTAGTAATTGCACATCAATCCCTCATTCTAACACTGTTAGTTTTCAACATATATTGTTCAAGATTTGCAGTTCAATATGAAACCATACAAATCACACTCCTCTATCCAACAATGCCTTAACTGACTTGACTTATTAAGGGAAAGTGTTCCAAAAAGATCTACCAATCTTTCCCAGTACATTCTCCACTAATTTTTCCATGAAGAGATTGACTTAAAAGTATGTAAAAACAAAATTCATTTTGTTTAAAAGTTGGAACAAGGAAAGAAACCATAATTGTTTGTTTCAGTTTCACACACTCTCCTTCAAGTTAAGTTAGTGCCTATCAATCCATTCTCGGCTTTCAGAATTTACTTTGAAAAGGACATAGTCTTTAAAAAAAAAAGACTAAGTTTGATGGAAATGGAAAAATTATATCAATTTCAAAGTTGGAAAAAGTCAAAAAGGTCATGCTCACTAGATAGGACACATAGCAAAATAAAAATATAACTTATTTCCTCAGTCAGTGAAACCTTGTCACAAGTTGTATGGGAAATCCAAGGGAGATGAAAATGCCGGTGCAGAGGGCTGCTGAACTTAGCGTGCTTGCTGGGCCTTCCTACAGGTCTATCAGTTGATCCACAAGCAGTAAAGACCTAGCTAAGTTGGGAAGACTGGATTCAGAGCTCCCACTGTTGTTTCTAGAATGACCACCTGGAAGGGTAACACAAAATGATTTACATCAGGAGGCACAAGGTTTTACATTATAGGTTTAAGACAGCAGAATATACACAAGTGCAAAAGGCTGTGCAAACATTTAGAGGTTTTAGTTGGCCTCTTGTGGCATGATGCAAGGGCACTATTTTTTATTGTGGTTAGGAAGTGCAGAGAACAACAATGCTTGCAGGAATAGCTCACTCTTTTCCTTTTAAAAAATAGAACCACAGTCTTGGCTTTTCCTTATATTGCCATTATCAATATATTTTACAATGCAAGCTTTCCTTTATTAATTGAAACATAATGTATTTACAGCTTACTATGATAGTGCAATAGCAGCTCCACCTGAAGAAGACTCTCTGCCCAAAAGGTCGACTGCTTATTCATTTCCGTACATGCTGTCTGACCTGCTGAGTTCCTCCAGCAATTTGTGTGTGTTGCTTTGGATTTCCAGTGTCTGCAGCATTTTATGTGTTTATGATTTCCTTCTCCAATGGAAACTGTATTCTAAGTGAACACTTTCCAATATAAATTTAGGTCAAGGACTGTATCATGCATATAGAAGCTGGTGTCAGTAAAATAAAAGGCATGTAATCTAATTGATATGCTTTTCCAAATATGTAGTTATTTTTAAACTATACATAAATATCAGAGAACTGCTCTGGAAGATACAACACTGGCAGTAGGCAAGGGGAAGGCTTAAGAAAAGCAGTTTTTAAATAAAATAATGCAAGGATTATTTCAAAGTACATTTGACTGCTGAGTGAATTTATACTGAGTGATTGTTAGCTTCAAATGGTGAGAGTTTGTAAAGCTGTGACATCAAAGTCAATTGCAGCATTCTTAATGCAAAACATGAAAAAATTAAATTGTACTCTGCTCAAAGTAATATGTTCAAGCAGGTGAAGATATTATTTGAAAAGATGTAGTATCAATGTCTGGTTCAGGCTGCCACTTCTGATTCTATACTTCCAAATGGACTTAAGGGCCTTACACAGATAACAAAATGTTTTTGAACAATTTACAATTATAGGACTGCAGAGTACAAAATTGACCCTTTCAGTCCAACAGGTCCATGCTACACTAATCTAACTTTCCTGCACATGTCTACATATTCTCTAATATGAGTGTATATACAAATGTCTTTTAAATACATAATATCTGTGTCTGCGACCTCCACTGGCAGCGTGTTCCAGATAACCACATTGCGTGGAAAACCCTCACCTCAGATCACCTTTTAATTTCTTTTGTACCTTAGTTCTAGAGTCCCATGCCCTTGCTAAAACTGCATCCATCCAATTTATGTCCTTTAACTTCATTAACTTTTGTAAGGTCATTTCTCAGCTTCCTATGCTCCACTAAGAATAACCCTAACCTGTCCAATCTCTTCTTATAGCTCCAGCAGTCCATTCCACCCAACATACTGGTGAATCTCCTTTGCACTCTCTATTGCTACCACATCCTTTCTGTCGTGTGGCATCTATAACTACATACAATACTCTAAGTATAGTCTAATCACTTTTTTGTATAGCTGCAACATGATGTCCTAACTATTATAATCAATACCTAGGCCTATGAAGACACGTATACAAATTAACTTCTTCACCAACTTATTCACCTGTGCCCCACTTTCAGCAAGCTATGTACAGTACTCGTACCCCAAGGTCCCTCTGTATATTAATGTTCCTGAGGTACTTGTCAGTTATTCTATTTATCCCATGAGCATTTGACCTCCCAGAGTTCATTACCTCAGACACAATTTCATCTATCCCTGCTCCTTCCAACTTCCCAGCTGATCTTTATTCTGTGACAAACCTCTTTGCCATCTACAAATCCAACAATTTTCAAGTTGTCTGATCACTTACCCCTCCTCCAAGTCATTAATATAGAGTACTATGCAAAAGAGATGTATGCAAGACATTCAGGAATGATCAATAAACCAATTATTTGGAATCAAATGACCTTGCCTGGTGTTTCAGGGCTGGGTGTGTCAGCACCCACACTACCCTGCACCCCGGCACTCCTCTGCCACCTATCCCACACCCCTCCCATAGCCCTCCACCCTCACCATTCTCAACATCCTTTGCTCCTGACAGATTTACGAAATCGCTCTCTGCTCCATGTTGATAACATACACAGTTTGTCGACCACATTTCCAAAAATGTAATTCAAATGTAAAAACTGTAATTCAACCACTAGATCACCTATGTAAGATTTGTAACATAGATTTTGGTCAGGATATTGGCCGATTCACCCTGTTCTTCAAATAAAGCTAAGGTATTTTTTATGTCCATCTGATAGGACAAGCAGTTTAACACTTGATAAGAAAAATTGCTCATCCAGATATGTACTCTTTCAGCATAGCACTGAAGTAACAGTTTGGATTAATAGCTTGAACCTCTGGTGGTTACCAGTCTGAGTTTTGAAAGAATGGCTTCTTCTCTTGGAACCAATCCCCAAACTGATGTTTATTGTAAGGTGAAATTAGGTTAAAAAAAAACAACAAAATGTATTCCTTTCTGCATTATTTGGGTTTGGCATCTTTGCAAAAAATATTACCCTTATCTGAAGCCTTGCTTCTTTTTTTTTGTGAAGTAAGTGGGGAACTACAGATCAAAATGTAACGTGGATGGTGGCAGGGATCATAAAAATCCATTGTAATGAAGTCATAAACAACTGGGAGTCATCATTCTATGGGAAATTTAAAATTTCATTTAAAAAGCCACTTTGATATTGAATAATGAACATTTAAATTTTCTGACTGTTCTTGACCTCACCAGCCTTTTCAAATAATTCATTTGCAACTAAATGAAATCCCATCCAAGCAAAGTTCAATATGTTTAACGAATTAGATGCCTTTTTTGGTGAAAGAATTTTGTACAGGATTGCCTTATAAGGGGTCCAACAACAAGGGAAAATATGAAAACAGAGCCTTGCACTGGCCAGATGAATATTGTCATGCCACCTTACTTCCACTTTGCACCTCATAAAGGCCACCATACCTTACAGAAATAATTCCCTGTGCTATGCTTCCCCACGGAACCAGCTCAGCCTACGCAGCAAATCAATGTGATTATTTTGTTACTTGCTCACTTTACAACCAAATCTCACTCTGATTTGCTTGCTGTCCATTAAGTGACAAGAAATATTGGTAGATATTTATTAGTCAAGGCCCAATTAAATTAACTTGTTACTTAAATAAGTAATGAAATGATAGTTTATGTTATTTCAAGGTACTGTTCAAATGAGAACCCATCAATTAATTAACTTTGCTCTCTTTTTTGAGATTGTGAGAGTCAAGAATATTAAAGTAATATCACAAGATATTCCACACTCTAGCTCAGATTATAACAGAAACAACAGCATTTTTCATTGAAAGAGAGGCACTTCTGGATAAGAGCCATTCCCCAAGGCCATCTGGCTTTGCTTACAGTTAGACTTATTTTATCATCTACGAGACTCCGCATCCTTGTTTTGAAAGTGTGGTTCTTTAGGGACACTCCCAACCTTAAACCATATTTTAGAAAGTTGAAAACTATAATACATCAAAGTGACAACAGATTGGAAGTCATGGATGTGGTGGTGGATCAACATTTTAGCCAGGGTTAGAAACCAGAAGACAGCAGTGAAGGTGGGAAAGAAGGGTACTACCTGGACAGCTGAACAAACCCAGCACTAACAAGTCTACCTCCTGTGGCAAAACGTCTTCTGTAATTATATGTTCTATATCACACATCATTTGAAGTAAACTTGGCATTTTGAATGTATAAAGAATAAATTATGCTGAATTCCCATCTATTAGAAAATTGTGCATTATAACCCATCTTACAGTTAAGTGCATTATTTGTGCAGAGCAAATGCTCCCAAACTTTCTTTTTGTGTTTCCACTACATTACTCCCACCCCGACACAAATACTTAATGTCTTTGCAAATTAAAATTTATTTCTATAATTGCATTCCCTTCTACCTTCCCCACACTCCTCCCTGCAATTGGAGATAGGGTGAGGAGACAAGGTCAACTCCAAGTTTAAAAAATAGGCTGCTCAGCACTTTGGTACTGCTCAAGGCTGCAAATAATGCTATATAAATCCTTAGTTTGGAGATGAGTGGCAAAATCTGGGGAGAGGAGGAAAACACAAGGAAATTTTTTTAAAAAATGAAACAGTATAATGTTAGTCTAATTGGGTGCTTGTTGGTCAACATGGATTTGGTAGGCCGAAGGCCCTGTTCCCATGATGCATGACTCTTTAGAAAAGGCAGAATTAAACTAGATTAAGTTTATAAAAAGCTTAATTAAGATGGGAATATTTGTGTCGCGTCATTGTGGGGCAGAATTCATATTACAATTACTAAAGTGAAGCTTGCATTGTTTTCTTCCTGTCAGTGATGGCAATGAAAGTGCTTAAAATTTTCAACAAAGGAATTAGAATAAGACAATAGCAAATGTTTCAACTGAAACCTTACCTTGTGAATTTTTTGACAAGACAGGAATGGGGTCAAATTCATCATCTTCCACTTTGTCATTTTTAATAGAAAGATCAAAGTCTGAGATGAGGTTAGTATCCTCTGCAGCATGTAAAAGGGAGGCATGGACAGTAAGAAGCAAGATTTTCAGAAAATGTTAAACATTTAACAGAAAGCAGGATTAAGTTGAGCAAAGTTAGTTTTAGAAAACAGGACACTATGTGAGATATATACCTTCCATAATCTTGAGCCAACCATACAATGGGCATGGAACAAAAGTTTTGAAAGTGCCCAATACAGTGCACCAACCATACAGTGGGCATGGAACAAAAGTTTTGAAAGTGCCCAATACAGTGCAGCAAACAACGCTTTGTTATGAGCCCCTTTTGTTTTCAGAGAATCACAGGTGCTTTTCAGTGTTGTTGTACTAATTTGCAAGTATTGGTTCTAAAACAACAATTTTGCTCGCTTCTGTTCTTCCTCTGCCGTGCCTCCAACTCATACAATGAGCAAGAAAAACCTCTGTGCACTTAGTTCACCACATTTCTTTTCAAATGGTGGACTTTAAGAAGAAACAATGGGGAGTTATAATCAGAACAATCCTCCCTTCTCCAGAATTATCTGTGCCGGGGCACTGCTTAACTCTTGGATTATTGCAGATTCTGAAAATCTCGTTAACTTTTGTAACAACTGCACTCAAAGTCTCATATGTTTGTTTTTCGCCAATCCAACATTGCTTTGTTATAGTCGCCTGAAGTAGGGGAGGAAAACTAAAACTGTTTACAACACTGGACCAGAACTTGCTGCTAGCAGCAAACCAACTTGGCTCACTTCAACAATTTACCATTCACCATTTTACCAAAAACTAACCAATTTACTATTTGCAGAACTCTAACACTGATTTTCTGAAAGTTGTTATCACAGTCCAAAACTCCAATGTCCTGTGCATTAGCAGCAGAATCTTGAAATAGTGTCCATGGAGACTAGGTTTTATGGGAAGAGGGATGCCAAATTAAGCTCCATTCACAACACAGCTGCAAAATCACAACTGCACGTGCTTTGCCACCTGCTAGAGGCTCTAATTTTGTGGATTTTGAGTTTTACTTTGGATTGGACTCTGTAGTTCACATTATAACATGTTTCTGGTTTCTGGTTACTCCTTTTAGCATTGTTATTTTGGATGATTTTGAATCAGGGCACCCTGCAGATAATTAACAACACAGCTCTAGATCGAATGAACTGAATTAGCCTGGGCTCTTTTGACATTGTGCTTATATTCTGTGTTCTTCTATCGTTTTTTTCTGTTGCCGTTTGTGCAATTTTTTTTGCACGGGGAGGGGCCTATGTTTTTCTTTGAATGGGCTCCATGGTTTTCTTTGTTTCGTGGTTGTCTGTGGGGGAAGACATATCTCAGGGTTGTATATTGCGTATGTACTTTGATAATAAACGTCCTTTGAATCATTGAACATTAATTATTGTCTCTGATATTCAGAAATATTTAAAAATATCAAAATCAATTAAACCATTAAGTTTTAAAAATATTAAAATATAAATTAAATTATTTTAACATAAAAATCAATATAAATTCTTAATCAAAAATAATTGTAGTTGGTCTTTTCCCTTGTAGGTGATACTTTCCTTCACCTCCCTGGTATTTCCAAGTAAAGTCTGACCCAGTAACCAAACTCCACCACAGAAATGCTTTTAAACCAAGGAGTGGCTGAGATCTTCATATTTTTCAAGTTCCTTCATTCCCTATTAAGGATTAAACTTGCACATTCCCTACAGGAATTATAGTTGCCTAAGGTTTAAAGGAGTGTTCTAACAAGCCAAACATTACCTTCCAACTACATCTGTTTGATCTAGCCCAGGTCTCTTAGAGTCCTTCTCACTGCTGGTGTCTTAACCTTTTTCTTAAACCCTTAATTGCTTATCATTCTGCATTAATTCTGGTGGATGGTAACAACTTTTTACCAAAGGGTAGGTGGTACAAGACTAGGGATTGTACGTTTAGGTTGAGAGGAGTTTAAAAGGGAGCAGAGGGGTCATATTTCCATGAAGAGGGTGATGATTATATGGAATAAACTGCCTGAGGAAGTGGTTGAAGCAGGTAGAATAATATCATTAAAGAAGCGCTTGAATTAATGTGGGCTCAATTGTAACATTTGATGGCTGTTTGGATAGGTACATGAATGAGAGGGGTTTGGAAGACTATGGTCATGGTGCAAGTAGATGGGTATAGGCAAAAGAGCAGGTCGGCACAAACTGTTTTTGTGCTGCACTACTCTGTGACAGATAGATAGACAGCTGGAACAGGGAGATATGGGTTCAATGCTGGAATCTGGGACTAGCTGGGTAGATAATGCAGTTGGCATGGATGGATTGGACCAAAGGACCGGTATCTGCGTTGTATTGATCCATGACCCCATGATTACAATTCGAGCTGCTTAAATTTGGCAGGGCAGTGGGTTGAGGGAGCTGTTGCAACACTGCTTCAAGCAAATTCTTTATTTGTGAGAGGGGAATTGTGTTCCTCAGAATCAGCAAGGAGGCACAATATTCCCATTGAGGAGACCACTTATACTATCAGACAGTTCTGATTAATTAGCCATGACTTTTTCAATACATGACTTCCTGATTTTCATGAAACCTCAAGTTTTGAAACCATGATATACAAGGCAATGTAAATAACCATCCATGAACCAAGTATTTTGAACATATTTCCATATACCATATATATAATGTGAATAATGGATTGGCAAAGACACCAACATAGAGGAGTTCATCAGTGGATCTCAAAACAAATCCAACTCCATACATGATACAAACAAAATTAACAAGCTGTAAACAGCAGAGCCTAACTGATTTAAAATGCACTGGAAAATAGTAAAGTACCCGCCCACCACCTCTGTTGCAATTAGTAAGCAGGTTTCCTTCAAATCATCAGCTATACTTTGCATATGTACCGAATACAACCCATAGTTGCAAGAAAGAGTATGCGAACCCTTTGCAATTACTTGGTTTTCTACATTAATTACTCATAAA
>JAUOBT010000001.1:11574560-11585938 GCA_032362145.1 Hypanus berthalutzae | reverse complement strand
GTGCTAGGCAGCTGCTTAGAGGAGCCCATGGCTACTGATTGTTGGGACAAGGTTTGAGGAGTCAGGGTATTTATAAAACTTTGAATTTTGCAACACAGGACCTTTCCTAATGATGACTGTGAACAAGCCATAGCCCTAACAAGCTAAGGGCTTGTTAGAGCTTGGTAAAAGTTATCTGAGAGCTCAAATCTCTTGGGGTGCCCAAACTTTTGCATGGTGCTCCTTTTCATTTTTCACTCTAAAATTGTACAAAACAAAAATAATACACTAATCTTGCTTAAAATGTTGATAAGAGTGTTTCACCTTTGACTTTATGACTTTTGGAGATCAGTTCATCTACTCACTTAACTATTCACAGTAACAAAAATTTTGACCAGGGGTGCCCAAACTTTTGTATACCACAGTACATAAAATTTAGAAAATGAGTCAGTAAAATGTGAAAATAGCTGTGAGGGCTAAATGCTTTATCAAGGCACTGTAGGTGGAGGCAACAAGGAGCTGCAGATGATGGAATCTGAAAGGAAAGGAAGACAGCATAGAATCAAGTAAGGGAGATGGGGAGGGCAGACAGGGATAGTGAGGGTGGGGAACGAGTGGAAGGAGTGTGAGGGCGATGGGCAGATAGAATGCGTGGAAGAGGGGAATGAAGTAAGATATTGGGGGGTTGAGGGAGAACTGAGTATATCAGGAGGAGAGAGAAAGGAACAAAAGAGAGCAGGTTTATCTGAAATAGTTTTTTATAATTTAAAGGGGAAAACAGTGCAGAACTTTAATATTTATGGTCATTATATTCAGTGATGATAACTTATTTGGCCAATGGTGCAGCTGTATATAGCTTTGGTTAGACCACATTTGGAGCATTACGTATAGTTCTGAAATATGGTTCTGTAGACAACATTACAGGAAGGATGTGGAATCTTTGAAGATGACACATAGTTCACTAGATGTTGCTTGGAATAGAATGTATTTGCTTTAAAGATAGACTAGACAAACCTGGAATGTTTTCTCTGAAGCTGGAGGGTGAACTGATAAAATTTTATAAAAATATGAAAGAAATAGGTAGGGTAAGTACTCACAGATAAAGTCTTTTTTCCCAATACTAGAAAGAATATAGGAATATCTTTACAGTGAGGGGGTAATACTTAAAGAAGATTTACATGGCTAGACATTTTTAAAAGAAATACAGAGTGGCAGGTGACTGGAATTTGCTGCCTGAGGAATGAGTAGAAGCAAATGCTGCAGCAACATTTTAGACAATACATGAACAGGTAGGAGACTGAGAGATACAAGGTCGACACAGAGATTCTGGGCTGAAGGGCCTATTCCTGTGCTGTACTACTCTAGTATTAAGACCATAAGACACAGGAGTAAAATTAGGCTATTCAGCCCACTGAGTCAACTCTGCCATTCCATCATGGCTCTCCTGGATTCCGCTTGCTTCCACTTTAAACATACCCAAGGGCTTAGTCTCCACTGCAGTCTGTGGCAGAGCATTCCGCAGATTCACCACTCTGGTTAATAAAATTCCTCCTTACCTCTATTCTAAAAGGTCATCTTCAATCTTATGGCTGTGTCCTCTAATTCTGGATAGCCCCATCATAGGAAACATCCTCTCCACGCTCACCTTATCCACATTTGGTAGGTTTCAATGAAATCCCTCCATATTCTTCTAAATTCCAGTGAGTACAGGCCCAAAGCTGCCAAACGCTCCCCATGTGTTAACCCCTTCGTTCCCAGAATCATCCTCGTGAAGCTCCTCCGGACTCTCTCTCCAATGACAACACATCCTTTCTGAGATATGGGGACAAACTGTTGACTATGCAGTATTCCAAGTACGGCCTGACCAGTGTTTTATAAAGCCTCAGCATTATCTTGCTTTTATATTCTATTCTCCCTGAAATAAATACTAACATTGATTTACCTTCTTTACCTCAGACTCTGCCTGTAAGTTAACCTTCTGCGAGTCTTACACAAGTCCCTCAGCACCTCTGATGTTTGAACCTTCTCCCATTTAGATAATAGTCCGCACTATTGTTCATTTTACCAAAATGTATTATCATACATTTCCCAACACTGTATTCCATCTGCCAATTTGTCTAAGTCCAATCGCATTGCTTCCTCAGCAATACCTACCCCTCCGTCTATCTTCATATCATCTGCAAACTTTGCCACAAAGTCATCAATTACATTATCTAAATCAGTGACAAAGAATGTGATAAGTAACGGTCCCAGTACTGAACCCTGAGGAACACCTCAGGTCACTGGCAGCCAACCAGGAAAATCCCCTTTTATTCCCACTCGCTGCCTCCTGCCTGTCAGCCATTCCTCTATCCATGCCAGTATCTTTCCTGTAACCCCACAGGAATTTATCTTGTTAAGCAGCCTCATGTGTGGCACCTTATCAAATGCTTTCTGAAAATCCAAGTAAATGACATCCACTACCTCTCCTTTGTCCACCCCGCTTGTTACTTCCTCGAAGAACTCTAACAGATTTATCGGGCAAGATTTCCCTTCACAGAAACCATGCTGACTTTGACTTATTTTATCATTAGTCTCCAAGTTCTCTGAAAGTTCATCCTTAACAATAGACACCAACACTTTCCCAACCACTGAGGTTAGGCTAACTAGCCTATAATTTCCTTTCTTTTGCCTTCCTCACTTTTTAAAGACTGGAGTGACATTTTCAAATTTCCAGTCCTCCAGGCCCATGCCTGAATCAAGTGATTCTTGAAGGATCATGACCAATGCATCCGTTATCTCTCCAGCAACCTCCCTCAGGACTCTGGGATGTCGTCTATCTGGTCCAGGTGACTTATCCACCTTCAGACCTTTCAGTTTGCCTAGCACCTTTCCCTTTGTAATAGCAATGACACTCACTCCTGCTCCATGAAACTCTCGGACCTCTGGCACACTGCTAGTGTCTTCCTTAGAGAAGACACATGCAAGTTATTCGACACAGTACATGATGATGATGATTGAATGGCAGAGAAGACTCTGAGCTGAATGGTCTAATCCTGCTCCTATGTCTTATGGCTTTGAGTACAAGTGCTGGGACATTATGTTGGTGAGACCACACCTGCAGTTCTGGTTGCCAGGGTAGGTCAGGAAGATTGCAGAGGAGGCTTCAAGTCAGAACTGCAGGATTTGAGTTACAGTACTGTGCAAAAGTCTGTGGCACATTTATGTTATAGCTAGAATGCCTAATACTTTACACAGTACTGTCAGTGTGGAGCGGAGAGCGAGTTTGTAAAGCTGGCAGGAGCAAAGGATACTGGGAAGGACGAGGTTGGAGTGGCACCGGAGTTGTGTGGGACAGCCGGCGGAGAAAGAGTGCCAGGGGTGGGGGTGGAGCAGGTGCAGATACCCCCAAGCCTGAGACACCAGGCAAGGTTATTCGATTCCAAACAATCAATTCATTGCTCATCTGGTGCTTCCTGCGCCCTGCCCCTTTTCCCAACCATAATTCTCCTCCCCCTGCCCCATCCCACTCTCAATGCACCATTGAGACCCATACCAGAAACAGGCTTATCACATTCTGTATGTCATGACATCTTGTTTCTGCGGCAACAGTACAGTGCAATATATACAATTACTACAGTGCTATGCAAAATCCTTAGGCAGTCTAGCTATACATATGTGCCTAAAACTTTTCAAAAGTACTGTACTTAAAAGAAAAAATTATACAGAAGAAATATTAGTTGTGTGGTTTAAAACATCCTCTACCTCAAAGGAACCTTTAAATGTGATGGAAGGCAGAGTATAGGACAAGGTTAATTAAAGGGGAAAGTGGACTATTAATTCCATCAATAAATTAAGCATTGTTTCCATAAGGGGATAGTCAAAACATGCAGAACAATTCAGTTTAACACACCCATCCCTATAAAATAGGAAACAAGTTAGCGTAGTGATAACGTCATGAGGAATCGGCTGAGTATACGCCCAGTTCCAATCTCCAGATATCAGATTTGTCGGTTTTGTTTCATCAAAATATATTGCTCATTACTTTTTTAAAAGGGTATTTAAAGTAAACGCTTTTGAATCAGGGCTTCTGAGTTTAAAAGAAAAACAAGATTTTGTCTTTGATTGATGTTGAGATTCTGAGGTAGCTAGGTTTAACCTGATGTCCCAGAGGGAGTGTTGGCGAAATGACCACCCACAACCACCGGACGAAACCTACCAGCACTGCGTGTCACAAAGTTGCTCAAATGAGTATCTTGGAAGTTTTGATGTTGATGTTAGACACTGCTAATTTATGCATATTTCTTTTCAGTAATTCATTGTAATGTTTCCAGAGGCTGCATTTCTCTCCGTAATGACAGTGTGGTTAAATGCTAATTTCGGCTGTGATTTATAAATGACTTGCTCTTCCCTCTAACGTAAAGCTTAAAACGTATGATAAGTAGCACCTAACTTCAAAAAGGCTCTTTGTTGGAGATGTCTGCTGCTATATTTGAACTCAGAAACCACATCAAAGAGAATCTAGTCCTCCACTATTACAGAAAGGAAGAACTTTGCATTTTACAGCAAACAACCTATTTTTTTGTCTTGAAATGTAGTTAATATTACAATGTGTGGAATGCAGTAGCCAAATTACACAGAGCAGGGTTCCAACAAAAAGCAATGAAAATAACTGGACTGTCTGGTTTAGGAATTGGGCAGGTCTGTGTTGTCTCAATTCTGGTATCTTTGCATCTTTACTGCCCAACTGAGAGAGCAGATGGGCCTCTCTAGTGTCTCGTGTGATTTTATTCAAAACTGATTGTGCTTTGTTTGGATTTTTCTGACAGTCATTCACTAAGAGTTTTAATCATGCAATGCAACAATGTTAAACCAAGGTGCAGATGGTAAGAGTCAAATAAAGCTTGCATATCTGAAACTTCCTATTAAAGAACAAGGGGAAGAAAGAATGTTTAACAAGGTTGTGACTCAATTTGGGAGAATTAATATAATTCCTTAAAAACATTTTTTTTTCAAAACTGTTACAACCATTAAACTTCTACAATCAATGTTTTAATCATAAATAATGTGTACTGCTCTTGACAATCCCTGCCTGTGCTAAAAACTAGTTCTGGAGAAAATTTAATTCAAATATTAATTACTTTAAATGGCTGCACATGTTAAAATATGATCTATTAACCACAGAGCTAATTTTACATCATACAGCAGATGATAACTTGCTTGGGATTTAGTCCATTATCTATATTAATACCACACAATTGGATTGAAAGAGTGGCACATTTCAAATGTACAGTGTTTTATGATGCAACAGCAAAATGATGTCCAAGAACATAATTTAAGAGAGAATAATGAATGTTAGCATAGATATTTGAAATGACTAATGTACTCTGCACTTATAGATGTGAGTTCATTTGGGCAAAGGTCATTCCTTTAACTTTAGACTTCTTTGAATAGCCATAGATGATGATATTTTATTGATTTTATTTTTATTTAGAGATACAGCATGGAATGGGCTTCTCCAGATCTTTGAGCACCTCCACCCTCCAAAGTACCTATTTAACACTAGCCTGATCACATGGCAATTTACAATTAACCTACTACGTCAGTTAGCAGACAAATATTCAAATGACACTTATCACCGAATTTCTTGCGCTTCAATGTATACATGGCAAATAAATCTAATTTTATCTTTAATATTTAAATATGGAGAGACTTCACATACACTGTTGCACATCGTTGAGATTGCTTGAGAACTCACAACTAGTAGCATTGACCAGGGCAGAGGTGGGGCATGGAATAATTCATTAAATCAATTCCCTTTTATTTTGCTTCAGTTGAAGTTACTTTTGCTTTCATGTCTCCGAGTTAACTGCAAAGGTTCACAAATCAATGGTTTCCTGCACTGAATTACTTCTGCCATTAGTCTCCGCATATTTGCAAATTAAATTTTCATCACAACCTTGCTTTAGAAGATGTCTTTCATTCCAGTCTCTTCCTGGAGCATTAATAGTTTATTGATGAGAAATTATGCTTTGTGAAGTGGTGATAAACATTGACAAACATATGCTGGCATCTTCCTCAGCAGACTTTTATCAGCATCTTTGAAGTAAGTCCAGTGTCAGGGACTATATGTTAAACAAAATGCTCCCCAATTAGTTTCATGAGACCAGACTCCCACTCTGATATGCTCATTGCTTTAACAGCACTCCAGTAGAAGGCACGCTCCTACGTAAACTTATTACTAATATGGATAAAATAATCTGGGAGTTTTTCTGATCATTCCATTTCGGGAAGGATGTAAAAGCTTTGGAGAGGGCATAGAAGAGGTGTACCAAGTTGCTTCCTGGTTTAGAAGGCATTAAAGATTAAAATTTTGCTTTATTTGTCACATGTATGTCGACATTTTGAAACATAATGAAATGTGTTATTTGTGTCAATGACCAACACAGCTGGAGGTATCGTCCTCAGATGATTTAGTACAATTCTATATTAGTATATTTTATATTAGTACAATTCTTAGTTAATTTTGTGCAGTTAGATCTTTAATCAGAATTAGATAATTAGGACAGATTTCTAATCAGAATTGTGATACAGATTCAAAAAATCATTAGAGATCCCCACCATCTTCACTCTGCCTTCTTCCTGCTCCTACCGTCAGGCAGGATAGACAGAAGCCTGAAATCCTGCAACATTAGCTTCAGAAACAGCTACTTTCCTACAACCATCAGCTATCTCCAAGCACAGCAGTGCCTCTACTTCCTTAGGGGTTTGTGGAGTTTCGGCATGACATCTAAAACTTTGACCAACTTCTATAGATGTGTAGTGGGGGGTGCATTAACTGGCTGCCTCACAGCCTGGTTTGGAAAATTCTACAAAAAGTAGTGGAAATGGCCCAGTCCAGCATGGGTAAAGCCCTCCCAACCACTGAGCACATCCACATGAAACACTGTCGCAGGAAAGCAGCATCCATCATCTGGGACCCCCACTACACAGGACATGCCGTCTTCTCACCACTGCCATCAGGAAGAAGGTACAAGAGCCACAGGACTCACACCAGCAGGTTCAGGAACAGTTACTACCCCTCAACCATCGGGCTCTTGAACAAAGGGATAAATTTACCCAACTTCATTTGCCCCACCATTGAAATGTTCCCACAACCCATGGACTCACTCTCAAGGATTCTTCATCTCATGTTCTAAATAGTTATTGCTCATTTATTCTTCTTCTTTGCATTTGCACAGTTTGTTGGCTTCTGCACCCTGTTTGAAAGCCCTAGCTTGGCAGTCACTGACTGATTCTTTAAAAGTTACTATTCTATAGACTTGTTGAGTATGCCCATAAGAAAATGAATCTCAGGCTTCTATATGATGATGCATACGTACTTTGATAATAAAATTTACTTTGAACTTCGAACGTTAAACTACAATAAAATAAAATAATGCATCACATAACGGATATGGTCTACAGAACACCTAAATGAAGGAGAGGTGGAAAAAGAAATACATTTGTCAAATCAAAGGGATAATAATCTCAATATCAATTTAAAGTGATAAGGTATATGTGCGACTTCTTTCTAATATAATATGTAAAAAGCCCAATGATCTGGCAATGGAGAATGAGTCAGAATCGATGAAGTATGTGGAGGAACATCTAGGTAACAGTGACCTTAATATATTTCAGGATGATAAAACAGGTATCCCTAAATTTATGGATGCTCAATTTATGAATGTTTGTTTTAATACTATTAACTTTAAGGGAACGTGCTCCCACTTACATATCTATTTTAATTTTTGAAGTCAGAGAAAGGGAAATGAAATCTAGCACCCATTACCTGTAATAATAAGGCCTGACAGGTTTAGTTTAATTTACTACCAGAATAGAGTTTACAAACACAGCTGTGTCACCAAAACCACTATTGAGCTTGCTGTAACAGTCCACAAAAAGCCACTGTGAATTTAGCAAATATGAGGCTGGATTTCATGCCTCGTGCAAGGCATTGGGCTGCTAGAATCTTATGGCAAAGAGATGACACGAGGAAGATGTAAAACTCATAACCTCAAGAAGTCACATAAATAGGATAGGCAGAGCGAGCTCGGGTTTTTCTCTTTGGAGCAAAGGATAAGAAGTGATTTAATAGAGGTGTACAAGATGATAAGAGGCATAGATCGTCTGGATAGCCAGAAATTTTCCCAGAGTGGGGGGAGGGGAGGTCACTGAGATCCTGAGAGAAGGTGGTATCTGAGACATTCAGACATGGGAAAGCAATGACAATTTTCAAACATAACAACCCTAACATGGAGCACAACATTAAATATGACTGCTTGACAAAAGATGCCTTGCTCTGCTGTGGGGAATTCTGTCAGATGAAAAATAGATGTCCAAATTTCCAACGACACTTTTCTTATCCCCATTCAGTGGACACTAAGAATTCTAAAATCTTATGACCCTCTGACTACAAAGCTTTCACCTTGATGATGTAAGTAGGTAAGACCCAGGTTTGTAGCTGTAATCCCCTCATGACCCCACAAGATCACCCATGACCCCACAAGATCTCCCATGACCCCACAAGATCTCCCACTAGACCAAATCCTCTCAGGTTCTTTTTTGACTCACCTGGTGAGAACACTGAAAGAATACACTGCCTGCTTATATCATCTTCTTCTGAGGTGTAATTGTTAATGAAATGGTCCCTGGTGATTTCAAGTACATACATAAGTGTGTGTTTGGGCTTCCTTTGATCTAGGGTGAAACCAGAGATCTTAATATTGAAACTAACAGGAAACATTCTTGATCTATGAATTCCCTCTTAACGAAAGCAACCCCTTTGTTGAAACGACAAATACCTGGAAAGGATTTCTGGTATTTAATTTAGGATGGATGGGGGTGGTGGTTGCACTCCTGGGAAACAGTCCATTTCGTGGTTTTCCAGAATGTAAAGCTACAGCACCTACGCCTACATCAAGAAATTAGTTTCTCAAATATGAACATTGTGTTAATTTATTTACTTCCCCCCCCACCACATAAATTCCAGGAAAGCAGATTTTATTTCATATGTGAACTTACAAATTAGTCAGAATCAGATTTATCACTGACTTAAATGGCAAGAAATTAGTTGACAGAACTTGAATTGAATGAATTCTGTAAGAGTGAATTCCCTTTACCCGAATGTCGGCAGCGTAGAGGTAATCTGTTTCTATGAAGAGAACCGGATTAATAAATGGGAGCGAAACAGATTTTGAGCGATTGAAGATAGAACTTGACGGAAAAAAGCAGACAATAATGCTGGCAAACAATGTGGAATACTGATAGGTAATACTGAAAATGCTGCTATTATTTTAGAGGATCTGTCCTCGGTCTAGCACGTGAGGGCAATTATGAAGAAACCTATTTCTTAGATGTTTGTGTAGCTTTGGCATGTCATCTGAAACCTTGAAAAATTTCTATAGGTGTGCATCCATGGTCTGATATGGAAACACAAAGTTCATGAATGAAAGAGCCTACAAAGAGTAGTGGATACTGCCTGGTCTATCATGGTAAAAATCATCCCCACCATTGAACAAAGAGCACCACCCCAAGAAAGTAGTATCCATCACAAGGACTCCCACCAAGAAGGCCATGTTCCCTTCTCACTCCTGTCATTGAGGAGGTGGTACAAGAGCTTTATCCCACGTTGCCAGGGTCAGGAGCAGTTATTACCCCTCAACAATCAGGCTCCTGAACCAGTGTGGGTGGTTTCACTCACCTCAACACTGAACTGATTCCACAACCTATGGCCTCACTTTCAAGGGCTCTACAACTCACGTTCTCAATATTATTTATTTATTGTGTAACCCTCTCACCAGGCTTACATACAAATTCGGCTCATTAGCTGGCCCAGCAGCGAGAAGGCCACCTCTCATAAACAATTTACATCTAGGGTTGTGCGATTTAGGGGTTTAATCAAACAGGAACGTCATGATGTTCCAATTAAAGAAAGCTCAATTTGAGGGAATGCTGTGTAAATATTGCCCATACAGAATTATCGGTCGGCAAGAAATAACAGATTGTACACTGCATAAAATTATAAAGAAAGTGTGTTTATTAATTTCAGCTTAATCGAACAGTTATTAAAAGTAAAGAAAGAAGAAAAAATAAAAGGATTTGTTACTGTTAAACCAGTCTAAATGTGCACACGACTGTTGGAGCTTGTCTCGTCCAAAGCTGGATATAACTCTACTCACGGTCTGCGTGAAAGCACCCGTCACAGTCTGAACATCCCTCAAAGTCCATCTTGAACAAACGGGCTCTTTCCCAGGTGTATTTACCCTCCTCCTTGAAGCCATTCATCTGCACAGAGCACTTCTTGCAACAGGGGCTTTCCTTCCCATGGCACTCTGTGGCATCTTCCCTTCTTTCCTGCTCTGCAGCTCCCACCAAAAGGCCCCAAACCAGACTGCTGCCAGTCACAAAACTCTCTCCACCTCGCTCTCCCGAACCCTCTCCAGATCCCACCATTCTGATTCAACGTTCCTAAGTTGAACAACAGGGCTTACTACCTTTAGCCAAATCCACAGCATTTTGACACACTGCTTTTGCAGAAAACTTCTAAAATGAGATACCTACAGCGTAGCAGTAGAGATCTTAACCAGAACATTACAATTGTTATTATTATTTGCTTTTCTTGTATTTGCTATTTGCCTTCTTTTGCACATTAGGTATTGGTCCATCTTTGTGTGTAGTTTTTCATGGATTCTATCGTTTATTTGTGTCCACTCTGAATGCCTGCAAGAAAATGAATCTCAGAGTAACATATGGTGACATATATGTACTCGAATAATAAATTTACTTTGAATTTGACTTTCAGTGTAGGAAGTTATATACTGCTTAAAGGTCAAATGAAGTTCCAGGAAGAATAAGATTGAAGAGAGCAACTGAGGAAAATGAAATCAGATATTCAGTAAGTAACAGAGAACTTTATGATAAGAAGGGAGAAAGTAGAAGAAAAAGACAATGAGGAACAATGACATTAAATTACAACACTAAAATATTCTACAAAGGTTGAGATGGAAGTAGGATCATTCATGGTAGTGAGGACAATATCACCAGTAATTGCTATGGTATCAACAGGGGATTTGAACAGTGTAAGGGAGAGCAGCTAGAAGTCTTGGTGCATATTAGCACCAATGAGATAGGTAACCAAGGTGAAAAGAACCTTAAGAGAGATTTTAGGGAGCTAGGTAGAAGGCTGAAAAACAGGACCTCCAGGGTAGTAATTTCTGGATTGCGGCCTGTGCCACGTGCCAGTGAGGGTAAGATTAGGATAACTTGGCAGGTGAATGCATGGCTGAGGAACTGGTGCAGGGAGCATGAGTTTAGATTTATGGATCATTGGGATCTCTTCTGGGGAAGGTGTGACCTGCAAAAAAGGGATGGATTACACC
>JAUOBT010000001.1:10909637-10924804 GCA_032362145.1 Hypanus berthalutzae | reverse complement strand
TCTCTCTCTCTCTCTCTCTCTCTCTCTCTCTCTCTCTCTCTCTCTCTCTCTCTCTCTCTCTCTCTCTCTCTCTATCTGTCTATCTATCAGTGGACACACATTCTCTCTCTTTTTAATTGCACAGTCCATATTGAATAAACCTTAGGATATCGTACAGGTCTGAGAGGACAGCCTCGGAATAAACAAGCTTCCCTTTAAAACGGAGATGAAACAAGCTTCTTCAGCCAAGGAGTGGTCGATCTGTGGAGTTTCTTGCCACAGATGGTGATTGAGGCTGTCACTGTGTATATTTCCGGCAGTGATTAATATATTATTGTTGGCTAAGCATTGATAATTTTTTGTTAGCTAGAACTACTCGAGGATTAATTGAATACAGCACGTTAAAAGCAGATTTTACAATTTTAGATTCTTCATTTCAAAATAGCTACAGTGTTAACCTTTGTCATAATGAAACTGAGCATACGATGTTGAGCTTGTGATTTCCCTCTTCGGTTATTTTTGGTAAGCCACTTCCTCCGTTTCCAGGGTAACAGCCTAGCAGAGCTGCAAGAAAAGTTGCACATTTTGCAAATGAAACAGTGTGATAGTGGGAGGAAAGGATGCTGTGAGCATTGGCTGTATGGAATGAACTGAGAACATAGAAGCATAGAAACATAGAGATCCGACAGCAGAGTGCACAGGCCCTTCGGCCAACAGTGCTACCCCAAACACGAACTTACTTTAGAAATTTCCTAGGGTTACCAGCCCTCTATTCTTCTACGCTCCATATACGCATCCAAAAGTGTCCTAGAACACCCTACTCTACCACCGATCTCTCCCACCGTCGCTGGCAGCCCACTCCACGCACTCACCACTGTCTGCGTACAAAAACCTTACCCCAGACATCGCCTTTCTACCCACTTTCATGCAGCTTAAATCTGTGCCCTCTCGTGTTAGCCATTTCAACCCTGAGAAAAGCCGCTGACTATCCACACGATCAATGCCTCTCATCATCTTATACACCTCGATCAGGTCACCTCTCATCCTCCGTAGCTCCGCGGAAAAAAGGACGAGTTCACTCAACTGCTTTCATAAGACAATCGCCACTATGAGTATGTGCCGAGCAGCGGAAGTGTTCAAGCTCACGAGAGGGCCACAGCTGGCTCGGCGACGTGGATCCAGGGGTAGGAAAGTCCCTGTCCTCGGAGCTAGAGTCCCGGGGCTTCGGGCTGCCGGATCTCCGACCCGAGGACGGCGTGGCCCGGGTGGTGGGGGCTAGAAACATCGAGGCATGGAAAACCTACAGCACAATACAGAGCCCTTCCTCGGAAATTACCGAGGCTTGCCCATAGCCTCTATTTTTCTAAACATGTACCTATCCAAAAGCTTCTTAACAGACCCTATTGTACCCGCCTCCACCACCGTTGCCGGCAGCCCATTCCACGCATTCACCACTCTCTGAGTATAAATCTTACCCCTGACATCTCCTCTGTACCTACTCCCCAGCACCTTAAACATGTGCCCTCTTGCAGCAACCATTTCAGCCCCGGGGAAAAAGCCTCTGACTATCCACACGATCAATGCCTCTCATCATCTTGTACACCTCTATCAGGTCACATCTCATTCTCCACCTATCCAAGGAGAAAAGGCCAAGTTCACTCAACCTATTCTCATAAGGCTTGCTCCCCAATCCCGAAAAATCTTGTCAATCTCCTCTGCAAACTTTGTATAGTTTCCACATCCTTCCTGTAGTGAGATGACCAGAACGGAGCACAGTACTTCAAGTTGGGTCTAACCAGGATCCTCTATAGCTGTAACATTACCCCTTGGCTGTTGGACACAATCCACGGTTGATGAAGGCCAGTACACCATATGCTTTCTGAACCACACAGTCATCCTGCGCAGCAGCTTTGAGTGTCCTATCGACTCAGACTCTGAGATCCCTCTGATCCACCACACCGCCAAGAGTCTTGCCATTAGTACTATATTCTGCCATCATATTTGACCTAACAAAGTGAACTACCTCACTCTTATCTGGGTTGAACTCCATCTGCCACTTCTCAGCCCAGCTTTGCATCCAATCAAGGTCCCGCTGTAACCTCGACAGCCTTGACAGCCCTCCACACTATCCACAATACGACCAAACATTGTGTCATCAGCAAATGTACTAACCTATCCCTCCACTGCCTCATTCGTGTATAAAAATTACGAAGAGAAGTTGTGGCAGAACAGATCCCTGAGGCACAGCTCTGGCCAGCGACCTTCATGCAGAATATGACCCATCTACAATCACTCTTTTCCTTTTCTGGGCCAGCTAGTTCTGGATCCACAAGGCAAGGTCTCCTTGGATCCCATGCCTCCTACATTTTCGGGGAAATCCCCAACAACATCACCAGAGGGACATCATATCTCCCAAATGATTTTGTCTAAATGGACTTTGGTAAAGAATCGAACAAGATCCTGCGTGGCAGCTCATCTGGAAGGTTAGGTCAAGTGAGATTCGCGGGGAGCTTGCGAGGCGGATTCACACCGGGTTCAATGACAGGAAGCAGAGGGTGATGACAGAAGTTGGATTTTGCAGATGGAGTTATGTGATGAGTGGGATGTGCGTGTCAGTGTTGAGATCACTATAATTCATTATTCATGCCATTGATTAGACATAAATTTACCTGGCACCATTATCAAGTTTGATACTAAATTTTCAAGTCTCTTTCATATTGCAACAGGTTGTAATGAATTTCAAGGGGACCTTGGGTCAATTATAGAGATGGGCTGAGAAATGGCAAATTATTTCAGCTTGGACAAGAGAGAGACAGTGATTTTGGGCAGTCAAACCAAGGTGGGACTGGTATATTGAATGGGAGGGCATGTAGTGTTGTGGAACAAAGTGATCTGGCAATATAAGAGTACAGTTCACTGAAAGTGGACAGGCAAGTATAGAGGGTGGAAAAGAAGGCTTTAATCATGCTGGCCTTCATCAGTTAGAGCATTGAGTTCTCGATTTTGGGCATTATATTGTAGTTATATAAATTGTTGGTAAGACTACACCGAGAATTATGTACAGTTTTGTTTTCCATGCTCTAGTAGGAAAGTCATCATCAAGCTGGAGAGGGCGAAGAAGAGATTGGTTAAGATGCTGCCTGGACTACAGGGCCGAGTTATAGGCAGTGGTTGGCCGAGCTGGATCTTCATTCCACAGGAAAATGGGGGTGACTTTGTCTGAGTTTGTAAGATCAAAAGGGTGTAATGACAATGTGGTTGGTCGTGCTATTTTCCCCAAAGTTGAAGATTCAGGATTAGTTAATGTCAATCCAGTAAACTGTTGTAAAGGGGAACGAAATAATTGTTGCTCTAGATCTCATGCAGGAACAAAAATCACAGAGAGATAAATATCAGAATGATATAAAAACACACACATCATAGCTTAAAATATTGGTAATATGCCCATAGAGTGACGTTAGGCACAGGAGTGTCTGTTCATATGGTGTGTGCCACGAAATGTTAAACTCGTGGTAATGAGGGTGTGGTGGGGTGACTTTGTGGGTGGAGGTGTACCAGGCCTTTAAGCACTTCTCCCTGTATGTCATCTCATTGATATGTGATGGACCCCACAACTGTCGTGTCGCTGGCGAACTTGACAATGTGATTACCCGGGTGTCTGGCCGTGCGGTCATGTGTGAACAGAGTGTACAGCAATGGGCTCAGCACACAGTCCGTCTTGAGAATGATTGGAAGTGAGGAGCGGTTGTACATCCTGAATTTCTGAAGCCGGATGGTTCAGTAGTCCAACACCCTGTTGCACTGGGCTCTATCTAAAAGGCAGAGTTGGAGTTTGTTACAGAGCGGTTCTGTCAGTATGAATATTGGTGAGTAACCAGTGTGGCAGGATTGGAGTTTTGATATGTGCCATTACCGGCCATTTCAGGCTCTTCGTGATGATTGTTGGCATTTCCACTGGGTGGTAGTCGTTTGGTTCTGAAGGTGTAGAGTTCCTGGTGCAGTGATGAAGCTGGCCAATGTGAAGCCTCCATGAGTGAAGTGTTTACAATGGCCGTGAAGTGATCAGTGAGCTGGTGTGCACACTGCCGGAGCACCCGGCCTGGGATGATTTCTGGCCCGGCAGCCACTCAGGGGTTGAACCTCTTCAGAGTCCTTTCACTGTTGTTACAGAGATTGGCAGGTCATCTGTGAAATTCTGACACCTTTTCCCTTTCCCCTTCACGGGGTGAGGGGGGGAGAGAGAGAGAGAGAGAGCCTGTGATTTGTCCAATTTCAGGGTGACCGAGTAGTCTTTGGGGTTCTGCCAGTATGTATTTTTCATTGATGCTTTGCTGCACGCTTGAGTGTTTGGTTGGAATTCCCGATGCTATTTTGCTGGTGGGGGCGGGGTGTTGTTGCCTTCCTGCTGGTTATGTATGGGAGGGGGAGCTTGGGGGGATTTGGGGTTCTAACATTTAACCGTCATTCAATCTTTAGTGCACTCCTCTATTTTCTTGGACGTTTGCGAAGAAAAATAATTTCAGGATGTATATCGTATACATCTCTCGGATATTAAATGGGTCTATTGTAATCTATTCAAACGTAGGAGGGGAAGCTTTCGTGGCTGGTTTGTGTTGGGTGTCTCGAAACATTGTTCAGAGCACGTGGGGAGCATCACTGGTACAGTCAAAGATATTTTTCCAAAACGTAGTCTGCAACGCTGTTGATGCCCGTCAAATATACAAAGGACTGTTCCCCAGGGACATTCAATTTAAATTCCTTTCTTACAGCACAGAAACAGAGCTTTCTGCCCGTCTATTCTTTTCTGTTTTCTGCCTGGACCCATCCACATGCACCCAGACCATATCCCTCAGTACCTCGCTCATCCATGTACTCATACAAAATTCTCCTATTTCTACCATGATAGTTTTGTATAACTCCAGCAGGGATTCACAACCTGCGGTCCACAAACCCTCCCGTTAATGGTTGGGGTCCATGACAAAAAAGATCGAGAACCCCTGCTAGCATCTCCCCTCATTTTCCTGTGCTTAAGGGAAACAGGTTGAACTTTCTAACCTGTTCAACCTACCCCTGTGACTCTACTCCTTAAGTACCAGCAACATCCGTGTCCGATAGTTCTCCTGCAGTCCCTACCCTGTTCCTGGGGATTTATCCATCCTAATTCACCTCAGGACAGCAAGCACCTGCTCTCTAATCCGTGCACAATCCACGACTTGACTGGCTATCGTCATTTCTACTGTCTCTTCCTGTCTCCCAAGTAAACACAGGCACAGAGAATTTGTTGAAAATCTCTTCCATCTTTTTCGGCTCCATGAATAGCTCGGCACACTGAACATCGGGAGATATTTTAACAGGGCAGTAAGGAAAGGTTGAATTCCTTATTTCCTATTTTCAATTAGTTCTGCTGAGCCACTTCCTCCATCACCAGGGTAACAGCCTACCAGAGCTGCAGAGTGTTGAACATTTTATCGTTCTCTCGACACCGCCCCTCAGTGAATTTAGGGGCCGGTGTGGATGTCAATATGCCTTAAGCATTCACTGCATGGAATCTATGGTGTTTATGTTCAAATAAAGAGATAACTAATGAATGTTGGATTTCATTTATGCAAATCTCTTTAGGATGTCACTAACAGGGGTCAACAGGGATCACTCCCTCCACAATCCCCTTGTGCATTCATCCCTCCTCACTAATCTTCCTCCAGATACTTACCCCTGCATACTGCGTGAGTGCTACACCTAGCCATACACCTCCTGCTGTTTTTCACTTGGTGTTTCAGTGTTCCTGTCCAGTGAGGCTCCGGAGGAATGTGAATAGAATAAAAGTGTTTATAAACATAGAAGTGATTTCAATGAAACTTGCACAATTCCTTTTCGGGTGGGAAATGTGTATCGGACCGCGATGGGAATCGAACCCTTAACTCTGAGAACCGGGAGGTGGAGCGATGACGACGGGGAAGATACAGATGAAAAAATTGAAAACGTAGCTGGTGTAAATATAAAATAACGTGTAAACTGCGGCAGGTAGGTCGGGCAGTGTATGAGGGGCGAGGAGCAGAGACACCGGTTCAGGTGGGAAACACTCCGCCAGTCACGTGATCCCTTTTCTTTCTTCCGTTTCAAACGCAGATCTGCAGTATCTCAGGTTTTCGCTTCCGAGGCCCCGCCCCGCTCTCAGAGTCTCCGGATGGGTGTGGCTTTTCGTTCCGTTCACTGCTGAAGCGGGTCGTCGGCGGGGAGCAGGTGGACCTATCTCTGTCTGCGGGACAAATTGATCAAGTTCTCATAGGTCAGTGTTGAGGCCGGTCACTAGGGGTGGACGCGACGGACAATTTCCCATCGGTGAGTACAGAATCCGATCCCGGGGGAGGGGAGCCTGATGTTGGGCAGAGAGTCCCGTTAACTTCCTCGAGCTGGCGGCCTCGTCCCGCTTCCTGGACACAACCTGTCGTGGTCGGTCCGGGTTATGGGACCTTCTCACCGAACCGCCTGAGATGAGCCTTCGCACAGCCCCCGGTGTTCTGGTCCCAGGAGCGGGATGAGGTGGTGATGCCGAGACTGAACACATCCATTAAGATGTACCTGGTGAACTTTACCTCCATCACCCGGCCCGGGATCTGACCCGAACTTCACCTGGATCGACGCCTGGGGTCCATAACTGTTGTACTTATTTGCAGCACAATGTGACCGGTCGTTCGGCCTGTTGTGTTCTTGCAGAAAGAGGGTTAAACAGAGTAATCGCACCTTGGGAGACTCCTCCACGTGTATGAGTAGTTCCATCTTTCCCCGTTCCGACAGGACAGTGAGATCCAGATCTCTCCCGTCCTCTCGGGGGACGGGGAAGTTTATTTCCATCTTCTGTCCATTGCTACGACTTGCCGAAATGCTGACAGAGTTTCCCGATATCTGGTTCTATTAATGCGAAAATTAATTTATCTCATTAATCAGTTAATTTAATCTATCAATTTATTTATCTGGGTTTCTGGGAAATGTGTACACTCCCTCCGGAATTTCCAAACGCGCAACCCAAGGTGTCTAATATTTCCACACGGTTGCAATGGGGAATCTTTATTTTGTTTTCCATGTACAGAGGTTGAGTGAAAATCGTGTCTCCGGTATTCTCCACACAGATCAATACATTGCAGCAGTACATTGAGGTACAACAAATCATTCTGGTTACAGAGAAAGTGCAGTGCAGGTATATATGTGGTGCAAGGTCACATCGATTTAGACCGTGAGGTCAGGAGTCCACTCATCACGCTGTTCGCTTCTAAAAGCAGAATGGACACCGTCGTTGAACTGGTGGCATGTGTCTGTTTTATTTTATCTTCAACCCGATGGGAGGGTCAGAAGTGAAAATGTCCAGGGTTGTGGGGATCTTTCATTATGTTGCCAGCTTCACTGAGTCAGTGGGAAGTGTAGACAAAGCCCTTGGAGGGGAGGTTGGTTTCTATGATGTACTCAACTGTGTCCACAGTTCTCCACTATTTCATTCAGTTAAAGGAAGAGCAGTAGCCGTATGAAGATGTGAAGTATCCGGATGGGATACTTACTGCGGTGAATTGATAAAGTGTGAAGAGTAGAAAAGGGCATATACCAAAGTTCGTACTGTTTGTTCTGGCTTTGTTATATTGGAATCTGTTATCTACCAGTGCGTACTATTATTTCAGGATCTGTTTATTGCTAGAGTACCATCAAAGAAGACACTTGATTCTTTCTCCCACTTGGTCAATCTGCTCATCCCTTGCACATGTTTTTTTCAACTTCGGTCCACCCTGTATCTCACCACCTCAATGATATATATCAACTATCTTGTTCCATCTCAGTCTGGCCTGTATCCACCATCTCAACGATATCTATCAACCATCTTGTTCAAACCTCTACCCAGCCTGTATCCCATTGTCGCAATGATATATTTCAGCAATCTCTATTTCATATTTAGTCTTCATTGAGAAGTTCTGTTTTGCAACTTTTCCAGGATTTTTTCTCTGTTAACTAGAAATACCAGCGGTTTAATTGGACAAAGCAGCCATTACAATTTTAGTTTCCCCGTTACATAATGGCTGCAGTGTTAATCTTTGTCACAGTATTTGATGTTGAGTTTGTTATTTCCTTTTTCGGTTAAATTCGGAGAGCAATTTCCTCCGTTTCCATGGCAACTGCTCGCCAGAGCTGCGAGTGGTGTGGCACATTTTATCGCTCTGTGGTCACCGCCTCTCAGCGTAGAGACAGTGGCCTCGGAGAAAATGTAACAGAGTGATAGTGGGAGGAAAGGATGCTGTGAGCACTGTGGGATGTGTTACACCAGGGTCAGAAAGAACTCAGAACTAAGAAATTGGTTGAGGTGAATTAACAGTTTAGGGCGGCAATCAGTTACTATCTGTGCATTAAAATCAAGAGGGAGAACATACCACCGTTGCAGGAAATTTAAATTAAGGAGGTGAAAATACTGGAAACGCTCAGCTGATCGGCAGCATCTTGGACAGTCCCGGTTCTGGAACTGGTTCTTCCACCATTTGTCCTTTAAGAGATGTAGTCTGATGTATTGAGTTCACAGCATTTTCTACTTTATAATTTTACATTTTGTTCCTGCTACGCTGCAGGAAACATGGCAGCCAGCTCTGCTGGGGAAGATCCCACACAGCAGGAAGATTGTGGTTAAATGTGCTCGGTTTAGTTGCTGGGGTCCGTCTGAAGTGTATCCGCATCCTCTATACAGATCGGGGAACCAGCCTGAGCACCGGCCCCGGCAGAGGGTCATTTGGTTCCAGTTCCACCTTAGTCTGAGAATTTGAAATGGCGTGAACACCACGGCAAATCGCCAGCACCAAAGCGTCTTTCTATGCGTAATAATATTGGGCTGGTGGCTCTGAGGATATGCAACTGCCAGTTTACGGGATTCAGTCCAGGTTGGTAATTCAACAGCTGGGATCAGAATTTTCTCAGTCTGCAGTGAAGCTGAAGTCTCGGGCGGTTGGGCGTTAGTTATGGGGGAATCACCATCTACACTGTCCAATAGGACATCGTATCTGTCAAGTACTTTGGAGATTATATAAGAGTTAGCTAGGGATTTCGGTGAAGCTGGGCAGTGATGTTGTTCAACTGAACTTTAGTAAAGTCTGTAACAAGATCCCGCATGGCAGCTGATCTGGAAGTTTCGGTCACGTGGGATTCACAGGGAGCTGGCGAGGTGGATTCACACCGGGCTCGACAATCAGAAGAAGGGGGAGATGATTGAGGATGGTTTTAGCGAATGGAAGCCTGTGACGAGTGGGATGTGTGTGTCAGTGTCGAGACCTCTGTAGTTCACTTTTCATGCCATTGATTTGTATAGGCATGCATAAGGCACGATTAGCAAGTTTGAATTGAATTGAATTAAATTGAATTGATTTCTTACATCCTTCACAAATATGAGGAGTAACAATATTTACGTTACGTCTAAGTCTAAATGTGCAATATGCAAAGTAATTTAAAATAATTTATAATAAACTGAACAGTCCATATGTTATAAAGTACACTTAAATCAGCTTGTTAAATAGACTGATGGCCTAGTGGAAGAAGCTGTCCCCGAGCCTGTTGTTCCCAGCTTTTATGCTACGGTACAGCTTCTCGAATGGTAGCAGCTTGAATAGATTGTTGCTCGGGTGACTGTGGTCCACAATGATCCTCCGAGCCCTTTTTACATACATATCCTTGTAAATGTCCTGAATAATGGGAAGTTCACAGCTGCAGATGTACTGGGCTGTTCGCATCTCTCTCTGCAGAGTTCTTCGATTAACGGAAGTGCAGTTCCCCTACCAGGCAGTGATGCAGCCAGTCAGGATGCTTCATTTGTACCCCTGTAGAAGGTTCTTAGGATTTGGGGGCCGATACCGAACTTCCTCAACCGTCTGAGGTGAAAGAGGCGCTTTTGTAATAATCAAAACACAATACTTAAAGTATGGTCGTTTAAAAACATTGATCGTATGTCCATAAAGTGACGTCAGGCACAGGAGAGTCTGGATACATGACATTGATTGAACCTAATTGTCCTGCCGTGGATGTTACAGATCCACAATTCATTTAAGGTAACACCAGAGTCGTAAAGAGAGTTTTGGGCATATTGACCTTTATAACGCAGGCTATTAAGACCAGGGTCTGGGATATTAATGGTAGAGTTGTAAAATACACCGTGTTTCCAAATGTGCAGAATTGTGTGCAGTCCTGTTCGGCTACTGGGAGGAAAGATATCGATAAGCGTGAAAGCGTGCCGGGAAAATTACACGGACATTGCTGGTGTTTCAGGAAATAATTTTAGCGATTGGTTATACAGGTTAGAACTTGATTCCCTGCAATAGAGGGGAATGAGGGTATATCCCAGAAGGTTTCCAACTTTTCAATGCCATATGCCCGTGTAATTAAAGGAAGGGTCCATGGACCCCAGGTTGGGAAGCCCTGCTAGAGAAATCAGTGTAGAATTCAATGATGGTATAAATATGGTGAACGCAGGTAGGCATTTTCCCCTCAGGTTGATTAAGATAAATGATTTAGGGAAAAAAGTGACATATTTAAGGGGAATCTGAGGGGGAACTAATTCACTCAGTGGGTGGTGCAAACGCGGAACCAGTTCCCAGCAGAAGTAAGATATGAAGGTTCGATTGTGGTATTTGAGAGATGATTGGTAGGTATCTGGATGAGAGATTTATAGAGGGCTATGGTCTGGGTGCAGGGGGATGGGACCACACCGAACAAGGCACGGACTGGATGGGCTAACAGTCCTGTGTCTGTGCTCTAGGGGCTCTATGAATCTACATTGACACTTCTACACTTAATCGACTTTATTGCAGGTGGGTTGTATCCAACAATATGTTTTAATTTTGGACCAGCGTCTGCACTGCTGAGAGTTCAGTAGAGCTGGAACTACCATGAGATTTACTAAATGCACAACGAAAGGGTAAAAACAACCACTGGAATTTGTCTGCTAACTATTGAAGATTTTAATTGATTGGCTAATAATTAGAGAGATTGTTAAGAATGACGGCTTCAAGACTTCGGATCTCTCTGAAATTAAGGATACTTTTAGAGAATTCTATTCAAGGCTTTATAGTTCTGATTCCTTTTCGGATGACACAGAAAAGTATAGATTCTTTAGTAAAATTGATATTCCAGTACTTTCTGATCCTACCTTGTCCCAAATTGATCAACCCAATTCATGTGCCGAAATTGCCGAAGCTATTGCGGCTCTTTACTCTGGTAAAACTCCAGGAACAGACGGTTTTCCTTGTGAATTTTATAAAACCTTTTCTAAACTACTTATACCTCAATTATCCGCTGTTTTTTCTGAATCTTTTAAATTAGGTAAACTTCCGCAATCCTTTTATCAAGCAAATATTTCGCTTATTTTGACGGAAGATAAAACTCCTGCTGAATGTTCCTCCAATAGACCAATCTCCTTACTTAATGTAGATACTAACATACTGTCTAAAATGTTAGACTGCAGGCTTGAAAATATTTTACCGTTCATTATACGAGAAGATCAGACTGGATTTATTAAAAACCGCTTTTCATATTTAATCTTTCGGAGTTTGTTAAATCTGATGTATTCCCCCTCTAACAAGGTCTCAGAATGTATATCATCTTTAGACTCAGAGAAAGCCTTAGATAGAGTCGAATGGAATGATCTATTCAAGACCTTAGAAAAATTTAAATTTGGACCTAATTTTATTCGTTGGGTTAAACTAATATATCTCTCACCGATAGATCAGGTTCTTACTAATTCTCAGCTCTCTAAACATTTAACCTATATCGAGGTACTAGAAAAAACCTGCCCCCTTAGTCCTCTGTTGTTTGCTTTGGCTCTAGAACCTCTAGCCATAGCACTTCGTAATTCCAAGGATATTACAGGTATCACCCGAGTTAAGATTATTCATAAAATTTCTTTATATGCAGAAGATATTTTGCTTTTTATTTTTAATGTGAATGACTCCTTAGCTTCCACTCTTTCTTTATTCTCTCAATTTAGTCGACTCTCAGGTTGTAAGTAGAATTTATATAAAAGCGAATTATATCCTTTAAATATCCGGATACCAAAAAACACTAATTTTCCGTTTAAAATTATGACTAATCAGTTTACTTGTATTGGAATAGCTATTACTAAAATTTTTAAACATTTGTATAACGCTAATTTTATTCCACTACTGAGTTACCTTAAAAGGCTATTTAGTAAATGTTCTCCACTTTTTTTTTTATCCTTGTTAGGCCGTATTAATTCTATTAAAATGAATGTGTTACCTAAATTCTTATATCTCTTCCAAGCATTGCCTATTTTTATTCCGAAGATTTTTTCGATTCTTTGGACTAAATTCTCTCATCTTACATATGGAATAATAAGCAACCCCGGCTGAACAAAATCTTTCTTCAAAGGAAAAATAAAGTTGGTAGTCTAGCTTTACTTAATTTCAGATTCTATTACTGGGCAACTAATAGAAGGAATATCACAATCTGGTCATATTATATCAATAGGGATGGCTGCCCACCATGGACTTTACGTGAAGCTTAAATCGGTTAAAACTGCCTCATTTATTTCTCTTCTTGGATCTTCTCTTCCTTTATCCTTCAGTAAAATTACTGCTAACCCAGTTTTTAAACATACTTTGAGAATCTGGTCGCAATTTTGCAAGATTTTTGATTTGTCTCATTTTTCCCTTTCTAATCTCATTCTTTGTAATGATTTTTTTCTACCCTCTACTGCTGATAAAGATTTATCGAATGGAATAGATTGGGTATTCGACAATTTTTGAATTTATATTTGATGGGAACTTAGCGTCATTTGAACGGTTGCCCATCAAATTTTGTTTACCCCAAACTCGTTTTTATGGTTACCTTATAATCAGAGATTTTCTGTGTTCTCAATTGGCTACCTTCCCGTCAAATTCAGATAAGAATCTTTTAGATGGTATTTTAAATTTGAAACCTTTTTTGATGGATCAATCTATATTATATATAATAAACTGCTTATCATTAAGCAGCTTTCTTTACATGATATTAGAGAAGCTTGGGAGCATGATCTGAATAATATACAAATCTCTGATGAAGATTGGAATGCCATTTTGAAATTAGTGAATAAGTCATCTTTTTGCGCTCGCCATTCTTTGGTACAATTTAAAGTGGTACATCAAGCCTATTTGTCTAAAGAGAAATTATCCTGTTTTAATTCTGATATTTCTTTTGGTTGAGCCATGTCTGCATTCCCTGCTGCAGATGGCAGTGCACATTGTTATTTTTAAACCTCAATTTGCTATCTTTCTGAAGGAAACTTTTCATATGAATTGCCAAATATTCCTTAGTTGTAACTTAGCTTGGGTGCATTGATCTCACTGCATCTTTCATTTTGCACTGCCATAGCCTGCTCTCAGGCTTTGAATTCCTAGCCCTTCTTATAGCAGTTACTGTCACCCTGGCTTTTGCATGAAACTGGCCCTCTCCTTCGAACTCCTGCATCCAAAGAACATCAGTGTGCACAGGTATAATGAACAAGCAAACTACACATCCTGAATGAGTTAATGGAAGAGTTTGAGGAACCAAAGACAAAAATACAATAAATATCAAGAATGATGGAAATACTCGGCATCTGTGGAGAGAGATTTCAGCTCATAACCTTCCATCTTATTTAAGACTGACTATTTGGTCGTGTTGACAGAGATGGCTTCTGATACAGTTGAGATGTTAAGCGAAGGGAGGTAGCAGTTCAATATGACAAGAAAAAGTTCAAAGTACATTTATTATCAATGTATGCATGCAGTATACAAACCTGAAATTCATCTTCTCACAGACAGCCAGAAAACAAAGGAACACTGTGGGACCGGTTCAAAGAAAACATCAAACACCCAATGGGCAAAAAAAAGAACAAATCGCACAAATGGCAAAAAATGAATGACAAAAGCACACAAAATATAAAACATCAAACTACCCCTCACATTTCCTCACTATATCCCTCTACTTCCTTCGTCAGATGCATCAGCTGACCCTGTACTTTGTTATTTCAGCTTCAGGTCATTTTTCACATCTTAGCTGAACATCAAAATCACACAACTATTTAATATGTTTGAACGGTGCAATGATTGGTATTCAGTGGGGGTGGAATTTGTGGTCCTATTTAACCACAGAAGGCATGAAAAATTAAATTATGCTCGGATAAATATATTAACAAAGTAGGTTATTTTTTGCCAATCAGGTTGTAATTGATACAGAGAAGAAGGGATGTTCACAAGTTCAGATATGCTTGTGGTTTTCACTCTGTAAAGAAAGTCTGTTACAGTGAGATTTGATCTTATACGGTATATTTTGGGGACTTTATTACTTTGAAGAAAGACACTGTTACTCTGAATGTCAGTATCAATTTCATCCAATAGCATATTGCCAGCAGAAATGCAGATGGATTTCAGCATAAGACCTTAAGATATAGGAGTAGATTTAGGCCATTTGGCCCATCGAGTATGCTCCACCATTTTACCATGTCTGATCTATTTCCCCCTCAGCCCCAATCTCCTGCATTCTCCCTGTTCCCATAAGACCATAAGACATAGGGGCAGAATTGGGCCACTTGGCCCATCAAGTCTGCTCCACCATACAATCATAGCTGATCTTTCTTTTTTTGTCCTCAGCCCTACTGTCTGGCTTTCTCCCCATAACCTTTGATGCCAAATCCAGCCAAGAACAAATCAAACTCTCCCTTAAGTACACCCAACGACACCTCTGCCCGTGGTGTTAAATTCCACAAATTCTCCAAACCTCTGGCAGAAGAAATTTCTCCACATCTCTGCTTTGAATGGATGCCCCTCTATTCTGAGGCTGTGACCTCTTGTCTTAAACTCCCCCACCATGGGAAACATCCTTTCCATATCTACTCTGTCCAGGCCTTTCAACATTCAAAAGGTTTCAATAAGATCCCCCCCAATATTCTTCTGAATTCAGTGAGTACAGACCCAGAGCCATCAAACGTTCCTTGTAAGATAACCCTTTCATTCCTGGAATCATCCTTTTCAACCTCCTCTGGACCTTCTCCAATACCAGTACATCTTTTCTAAGCTGAGGAGCCCAAAACTGTTCACAATATTCAAGGTGAGGTCTCACCAATGCCTTATAAAGCCTCAGCATCACATCCCTGCTCTTGTATTCTAGACCTCTTGAAATGAATGCTAACATGGCATTTG
>JAUOBT010000001.1:9355002-9367659 GCA_032362145.1 Hypanus berthalutzae | reverse complement strand
TAAAAATGAAAAAACAGATAAACAATGGTTACAATATATATGAATTTACCAAAATATAAACAATGCGGTATATGTATAACCGTAGAAATTCTAAATATTTCATAGTATATATTATAAAAAAAAACAGAAAAAAGAAGAAAAAAAATTTTGCTAAATTTAACTAAACTACTAATCTACAGAGCATCTCTGAATGTAGAACACATTGAACATAGGTGACAGCAGCTTAAGACCATGAACGTACACTTTAACACTTTATCAGATAGAGGAGGTACATCATAAAGTGGCCACTGATTATATGCATTGTAACTGCCCTGAGACATGCTCAATGGCAGAAAGGCCACATCGTTCTCACTTCCCCAGGTTATGCTTTCTCGTAATTACACAATCACACTCCAGACAGAGAAGTAAGAAAAGACTTAAAGTGATCAAAGCCACTCAAGCAGAGAACAGCAATGTACGATCTGCGGTTTGCACAAAGGTCACTCGAATGCTATATTTAGCTGATGACACCACTGTCGTTGCTCAAACCGAAGTTGGTGCCGCAGCAACAACCTCGCACTCAATGTCAGTAAGACCGAGGAGCTGATTGTTGACTTCAGGTGGAGAAAATTGGAGGTCCAAGTGCCAGTCGTCATCGGGAGGGCGTCAGCACTTTAAATTCCTCGGCGTTATCATCTCAGAGGATCAGTCCTGAGTCCAGCACATAAGATAGGACCCAGCGCCTCTGTGGCCTTCGAAGTTTGCAAAGATTTGGCTTGACATCTAAAACTTTGACAAACTTCAATGGATGTGTGGTAGAGAGTGTATTGACTGGTTGCATCAGAGCCTGGTATGGAAACACCAATTTGTTTGAATGGAAAACCCTACAAAAAGTAGTGGATACAGACAGCCCAGCCCATCAGAGGTAAAGCTCTCCCCACCACTGAGCACATCTACACGGAACACTGTCACAAGAAAGCAGCATCCATCAGGATGAAGGTTCGGGAGCCTCAGGACCCACAACACCAGGTACAGAAACAGTTATTACCCCTCAACCATCAGCTTTTGAACCACCCAGGGTAATTTCAATCAGCTTTATTCACCTTATCACTAAACTGTTCCCACAAACAATGGCAACACACACAAGATGCTGGAGGAACTCAGCAGGCCAGGCAGCATCTATGGAAAAAGGTACAGTCAACGTTTCAGGCCAAGACCCTTCAGCAGGACTGGACTCGCTTTCAAAGGCTCTTCATCTCAAGGTCTCATATATATTTACACACACACACAAACACAGGTGTCCCCCCACTTTACAAAGGTAGAGCGTTCCTATGAAACCTTACTTAAGCTGAAATGGCGTAAGGCGAAGAACCATTAATTTCTACGGGAAAAATTTTCATAAAAGTGAAAATCCTCTTTGTAATGCATAAACAGGTTACTAATGTAGGTCTTTTGTAAAAGCGAAGTGGCGTACAGTGAACATTTGTAAAGCAGGGGACACCTGCATTTATTTATTTATTTGTGTGTGTGTGTGTGTTTGTTTTATTTATTTACTTATTAATTATTAGATGAGGCCTTTCATTGATTATATTACATTTCTTGGATTTATTGAGCACATCTGCAAGGAAACAAATCTCACGGTGCTATATGGTGACATATATAAACTTTGATAATAAATTTACTTTGAACTTACCAGGGTGGCGTCAGTCCGACAAAAGACACCGCAAGATATCTTGCCAAAGAAACATTTGTGGTACAAAGCGAAACAAGAAGCAATGATTCAAGAAGTGAGTCTAAATGCAGTAAAAGTCAAGTTGAGGTCTGATAGTTTCACAAAAGCTAGAAACTGAGGTAATGTTAACTTAACAACTAATATTTCATTATTTGTGAAGCCTGCATCCCACAAATGTTACAGTAACTTTGGTTTAAGATTACTTAAAACAGATTTCTGAACGGACAATGAACTCATGAACTCACTGATCTTGCTCTCTTTTTGCAATAGTTACTTATTTTGAGGAGCCTCAGAGGCCACTTTCAGAAGCTGGTACACTTGCTCATTAATGCCAATAATCAGTCAATCATGACTCAATGCATGAAAGCATGCAGGGTGCTCAAGGGGTTCAGTTCTTGCTCAGACCGAACGTCAGAATGGGGAAGAAATGTGATCTAAACGACTTTGACCATGGAACGATTGCTGGTGCCAGAAGTGGGGTGGCTCGAACATCTCAAAAACTGCTGACCTCCTGCGATTTTCACACACAACAGTCCCTGGAGTTTACAGAGAATGGTGCGAGAAACAAAAAAAAATCCAGTGAGCGGCAGTTCTCTGGGTGAAAATGCCTCGTTAATGAGAGAGGTCGGAGGAGAACGGCCAGACTGGTTCAAGCTGAACAGTAATTCAAATAACCAGACATTACAATGGTAGTGTGGACACACAGCAAACCTTGGAATGGATGGCCCACAGCATCAGAGGTCCACAAACATACACTTGTTGACCACTGTATTAGGTACCTGCTGTATCTAATGACGTGGCCACTGTGTGTAAATTTCTTGTTGAAATTTATGATATATTTTATGTACTGCTGCTGACGAACAACAAATTTTGTGACATACGTCAGTGTTGATAAACCAGATTCTGACCAACCATTGCAAATTCCCTAGTTCTCCATACTCAGCATAATTAATGTAATATGAACTCAGTCTTGTGGTTTTTATATTCTGTGACTTCGCCCATTCTTTCATTTGTGTAGAGGGAGGGTCAATGTTCTTGTTGTGTTCGTGCGGGGAGAAGGAAGTTTGAGGTTGCTTTTCGCGTTGGGTTTTGTAATGGGGGGGCTCTGGGAGTTGATCGTATTGGCATTCTTTTTTATTGTACGGGGGGGGCGGGTTTGATGGTTGTCTTTGTTTCGTGACCAGCTGGAGAAGACGAATCTCAAAGTTATGAATTGTATGTGTGCTTTGCTAATAAGAACAGCCATTTTTAGCATTAGGAAATCACATTACATTTCGATGCTTGAGAAACACCTGTTTTAACAGTGTATGTCGCAAGCAGATAACCAAGCCAGTTAAATTTGTTTTTATTTCATTTTTCCTGCATCTGTGGATTTTATTTTTGCTTTTCAACGACAGTTCAAAGAAGGAAATGTTACTTTTTAAAATGATTAGATGACTGCAATAGTTATCAACTTAGCAATTTGGCGCACAAAAGCTGTGATGATGAAACGTGGACATTGGAGAGTCTGTACTGACGGCATTATTCCATTTCAAAGCAAGAGAAGATCTTCCATTTGTCATTCTTCACGTGGGAATCTACACAAGATTCTTTGTGAGAGACAGCAGCTGGCATGCAGTTGGCATAGAACGGCAGGTACGGGTGGAACTGGATCCAACTTTGAGGCAGCAGGTTCAGGAAAGAAGTGAAGTAGTGAAACTGACAAAAATATTTATTATGAAGTAAATGAAACATCTGAATTTGGCTTGACCTTGACATTATTTCAAATATTCAACCAGAGCTCTTCTCTCAGTGGAATGCTGGATTTATTTATCTAGTGGTACAAAGCAGAACAAACCCTTCCGGCCATTCAAACTGCACAGCCCAGCCACCCACAGGCTAATCACAGGACAACTTGCATTCAATAACTAACCTGCTAACTGGTACATCTTTGAAATGTGCCAGGAAACCGGAGCACCTGGAGGAAACACACACACACACATGGGAACAAACTTGCTTACAGAGGACGCCAGAATTGAACCCTTGACACTCTGAGCTGTGATAACGTCGCTCTAACCGCTACACTACCGCGCCGCCCAACCCACGCCTCCAATCGGAGACCAGAATTGGCAGAATGAAATTAACACGGGTGGTTTCGGTTGCCATTTCAAAAAGCTTGGTGACATTTATCTCTTACCTTCACTGATCGTTCACTTCATTACCTTCTCCCCAAATCTCTGGGTCTCATTAGCATTAAGAAATATTTCCACTTCTTAAATATGTTGAATAACTGGCCTCTATTGCCTTTTATGGTAGGGAATTCCATCGGTTAGCCTCTGGGTGAAAAAGAATTCTCTTAATCTAAGCTATAAAATGCATACCTTGCAACCTAGGACTGTCATCTCTGTTTCCAGTCTGTTTTCAGACTAAATTTCTACATTCCTCAGTTTTAAATGATTGACCCCTTATCTTGAAACTATGTTCTCTTGGTCGAGACTCCCATGAGTGAAAACATTTTGGCACCTGGCGTGATGGTTAGCACAACACTTTACAGCACAGGCATCTCAGATTCAATTCCTGCCCCTGCCTGTAAGGAGTTTGTACATTCTCTCCAAGACCACGTGGGTTTCCCCTGGGGGCTCTGATTTTGACCCATAGCCCAAAGGCATGCTGGTTGGGGATAATTGGTCCTTTACCTCTTGGTGAAGCACTGTGATGTTCTTTTCTTTATGACACGACATAATGTACATCATTGTGGCTCTCTCAACGGACATCCATCTGCTCCTCCCTCCCTATTAACTTTTCAACACTCAGAGAGCAGATTCAAGTTCCTTAGTAACTTTCTGCTACTGAGCAGGAAACAATGCGTCCTAACACACCCACAGACAGGACAAACCACCTGCATTCCATGGCATGAAGCCAGGTTTGAAGTTGGAATAATATTTAAAGAAAATCTATCCAGTCATATCCTCTTTGAAGTTTGGATATTGGAATAATATCACCCTTCATTCTTTCTGAACTTTAAAGAATGCGGTTTAGCATTGAGTCTGCTTCTAGTTTGAATTATGTTTCTAAAAGATTTCTGAGCTCCGTTAAATAAAGGCCCACTTGACTCTCTCTCACTCTCATATGAAACTCCAGCCTACTCGGGAAACAGCCTACTAAACTTTTGATGCACTTCCTGTCTTCAGATAAGGAAACCAAGCCCCTATAAAAACTCCAGATAGGACCTCACCGAGGTTTGTTTATTAGTCAGTTCTCTGCCTACTCTCCCCCAATCTCATGTGCCCTAATTTTGCATGTTAGCTGCATGTTAATTTTGTATTTTGCATGTCCTGTATCTTATGGTGTGTTGTTAACTTTGCACCGACACCCTCCTGAATCTCCTCATCTACTCTGCTAGTTACAGTGTCAATAAACCCTAGTGACTTTCTCAAGCATGTTATCCTTCCCATGAAGCCCTGCTGACTTTATCCATTTCAATTAGTCTTCCTCATGTCCTCTGCCCTTGTACTTCTATAATACACTCAAGCATTTTCTCTCTCCCTCCTTTTATAAATGGCTCCAGTGGTTCACACTGTTGGAAAATGAGTACCATTCCATTCACTATTGTAAGGCCCCTTTAAAGTATTCGGTGATAGAGATGATCAGACCTTAGAGCCGGGATTCCCAATCTTTTTAATGCCATGGAGCCTCACTATTAACCGAGGGGTACGTGGACCACAGGTTGTGATTCCCTACCTTAAACCGTCCTATCTATCTCCCTACAACCAGTTTCCCTTCAATGCTAGTTTCATTCAGCTCTCTTCTATCACTAAATCCCAGGCCACCTAATGTTTCTGGGAAGTTATTTGTGAAGACAAATAGAAAATTCTGTTCATTTGTCATCCATTAACCTGCATTTGTCTTTAGGTATGTCTTCTCACATCAAGTAAGCTCAAATCACTGTTCTGTGGCATTTGTCCCACCCTTCGCTGTATGGAGCCTGAGGATGTGGGCCTGCTCGGGCTGCTCAACGTTTTGCTCCCCTGTGTGATGAACTGAGGCCGAGGCTGCGAATTCACTTGCATTATGAGTGCTGTTTGCCTGCTTTTATTCATTGCACAATTTGTTTTTTTCTCTCTGTCTGCACATTGGGGGTTTGTGGGCTTTGTTTTAATGGGCTGTTTTGGGTTTCTTTGTTTTGTGGCTGCCTGTAAGGAGACAAATCGCACAGTTGTATAATGTATACATAGTTCAATAATAAATGTACTTTGAACTTTTAATATCTTGCCCCACTATTGTATTAAGTGCCGCTTTATCCAGCAGTGCTGCCCTATCACCTTTTACACTTCTAATTGTCTCTCCTCATTATTGGGTGCCGCTGGATGTTCAGATCCTTGGTCTGGCTGCTTTGCCTCAGTAACATTGATTATATCAAACACATTTGCAATTATCTGCATGATAAATTCATTTATCATACTGTGGTTCCTTCAGGTTGTTATAGCCAGGGGTGATAACGGAGACAAGTTCCCACTACCTATTAAATGCTCCCAATGCCATGCGCCTCAAATAGCCTCCGACAACCAAGTCCAGCTCCTGGCCTTCACGTGTGGCTTAGCTACTAAGCTGGGTGGAACTGTTTCTACTGACAAGAAAAGGGGCAAAGGTGGGTTACTGGTGCCTTAGAACCAGTTGCTTCGGGCAGATGGGGCTCATCGGCCGTGGCTGGCAGCTCATCTAAGAGAAGGAAAACTCTGATCTCAGACCTCCGCTGCCTTGTGGCTGTACCCACTAATGGGGAAGGCTTCTGAAGTAAACCCGGAGGGGAAGATCTGAAGCTGGAATACCTAAGGCAGTCCAACATTGAGTTCAATGCTAATGGGCAACTCCTGTAACGCTGCTGGTGCCGTCTCTGCCGTTCCTTTGGGTTTATCAGATACACAGAGAGGGGGGAGCCTGCCACATGGGCAACAGCTTGCCCTGCTTACCATACTACCCAGGCTTGCGTATCTAGACAGCTGGGACACAATATCCATGGTCAACTCTGATTAACAGAGGCCTCACTCATTAGGGTAATCCTCCGCACATAAAGATATTAATCCCTTAAGCATTATGTTGCTTTGTTTCCGTCCTTGATCTCTCTTGGATTTTGCTCTTTGTAACCTTGTTTCTATCGTAGATTCTCCTCCTTCACTGTAGAGATTCCCATCCTCCTGCCATCTTCAAACGTTCAAAGTAAAATTTAGTATCAACATACAACCCTGAGATCTTTTTTCCTGCAGGCACACTTAGCAAATCTATAGAACAGTAACTGTAAACAGGATCAATGAGCAACAAACTATGCAAATATAAATAAATAGCAATAAATAACAAGATAAAGAGCCCTTAAAGTGAGACCATCAGTTGTGGGAACAGAATGAGTGTAATTATCCCCTTGTGTTCAAGAGCCTGATGATTGAGGGGTAGTGACTGTTCTTGAACCCGGTGGTGAAAGGGAGTGAAGGACACGACAAATAAGTATTAAGCTTCCACATCCTCCATCTTTTGCTTCAGTTTTGGAGGAAGAAAGAGACGACATTTCAGGCCGAGACCAATCACGACTTTTTTTTTTAATTGCCATTTGAGCGATTTGTTTTTTTCTGCGCGTTGGGTTCCATGGTTTTCTTTGTTTTGTGGCTGACTGCGAGGAAGACAAATCCCAGGGCCGTATACTGTATACATACTTTGGTAATGGATGTACTTCGAATCATCGAATTTTATACTGTTGGTGAAGGGTCACCGCCCGAAACATCGACTATTTATTCATTTCCATAGATGCCGACTGATCTGACCTGCTGAGTTCCTCCACCAATTTGTGTGTTTTGCTCAGGATTTCAGACATCTGCAGAATCTCTTATGTGTTCACTTTTGGAGTTGTTTCTGTAAAATCTTGAACTCGTTCACAAAATACACAACTAGCACTGGAGTCACACATGTAGTTGAGCTAAACAGGCATAATGATGCCGCTGATCGTTGGATAATTTGGTAGCTGGAATGAAAGAGATCATTATCTCAAATGTCTCAAACCAGGGTCAGAACGGCTGCCAAGTATGCACTCCGACCAGTGTAAAGTGCTTTGACAGTTCTTCAGTAGATGCATGGAGAAAAGTTACTTGTTGAATGAGTCAGTGGAAAGTCAGAAAATAAAATCTCAGCTAGTCGCATGATATTCATTTTTATAGAATCAAGCAAAGTTTTCACATTTTCTCTTGGTTCCAACAAGATTGCGTCACCATATATACAGTACAGAGCAAACGCCTCAGGCATATACACCCCGCGGATAAGGAGGGCCGACTGTATATAGGTAGCTATGGTGCCTGAGCCTTCTGTCTGCACAGTACTGTATTTGTCAATGTGGACTAGAGAATGAGTTTGTAAATCCGATGGGAGCAAAGGATGTTGGAAACGGCAAGCGTGGAGTTCCACGGGAGAGTGATGTGACAGGTGGCAGAGAAGGAGTACCGGGCAGGCAGGTGACACAGATGCAGACACACCCAGCCCTGAGACACCAGGCAAGGTCATTTGATTCCAAATAGTTGGTTTATTGATCATTACAGAATGTCTCTGTTGTGCTTCTCACTCCAATCCTCTTCCCCAATCGTGATTTTCCTCTCCCTGTTCCCTTCCCACTCTCAGTCCACAATAGAGACTCATATCAGAATCAGGTTTATCATCACTCACATATGCCATGAAAATTGTGTATTTTTGCAGCAGCAGTACAGCGCAATATGTAAAAGTCTTGGGCACCCTAGCTATATATATGTGCCGAAGAATTTTCCACAGTGCTGTATGTACCCCTTCCCACCCAATCAAAATTTACAAGGGAATTGCACACTGTATGACTCCCTGCTTTGCTCTTCTGCTGGCACCAAACATTACTAATGTTATGACTATTGGAAGCTGGTTTATTATTGTCAGATGTACCAAGATACTGTGAAAACCTTTGCTTTGCAAACCACTCAGACAGGGTGTTCCAAACAGTACGTTGAGGTAGTACAAATGGAAACGCAATGACAGAACGCAGAACGGAGTATTACAATTACAGATAAAGTGCAGTGCAGGTGGAAAAATACATTGAAAGAGGCATGGCATGGTAGTTTGAGAGATCAAAAGTTCATCAAGATGCAGGCAAGTGTGAGGAGCTGCACTTTGGTAGAACTAACCAGGGTAGATCTTGTACAGTAACAATAGGGCACTGAAGACATTTGGGAACACAGGTCCATAATTCATTGAAAGCGGCGTCAGAGGTACTTAGGACTATAAAGAAAACATTTGGTACATTGGCCTTCATGAATTAAAATACTAACTGCAGGACTTGGGATATTAAGTTGATGCTGTATAAGATGTTGGTGAAGCCAAATTTGGAGTATTGTGTTCGATTTTGGTCACCTACCGACAGGAAAGATATAATAAATTTGAATCAATGCACAGAAAAATTACCAGGAAGTTGCCAGGACAATAGATTAGGAAACTTAAACGGGAAAAAAAAATCACTGGTTTGGAAGTTATTCAATGGCTAAAGGTTTAAATGCACAGGCACTTATATTCACTTCTCCAGATTTCCTCGGCACACCAGGACACAAGAAATGGGATTGGAAGAGGAGACGTATGTGGTATCCAGGCCCGCAGTCCTGCCCCAACATTCAATATGATCATTGCTAACATGCCTCAGGCCTCATCATCTCCTCCATATGAGACCATCATGGCCCTCAGTTGTCCGATTCGTACATTCGTCATACTGCACTGAGACAAGCCGTTCAGCCCTACTCGTCCAAACTTCTAACGGCCAATGGGAGGGAAGCAAATTTATTGTTTCAGGTGGAAATTTCAGACAAGTAACAATCAACCTTCAATGGCCCAGGGTCCAGAAATACATTGAGATTCCAAAGAATTGCTTCTCCCTGCCAGAAGTTGTAAACGACTCCCATTTCCGTTTTATTGAAATTTTGTCGTCTGGGCTGTGAGAAATCGTGATATCAATGAACGAGATATTTGAAGTGAATGGAAACGTTGTCTGGGCGCGGGTCCGCATTCCATCAGGGAGACTTCTGGCAACTCTGTGGACATTGTGAGGGATCATTGACAGCAATGGTGCAGAGGTAGGAAATCAGCGGAGAGGGTGAAACAGGGCGAGAGGAAACGCAAGCGTTCTGTCAGGGACATGTTAAAGAGCACTCCTCCAAACCGAATGCGTTCCGCACTCTGTACTACTGAGTGACATGGAGAAACCGCAGGCGTCATCACTTCATTCAGAGTTTGAGATTTGGTGTGTCAGCAGAGACTCCAGCAATAGTTTTACAGATACACCACGGAGAATATGCAGCTTGTATCGATCCTGTAGTGCAAGAGACAGACAGACAGACATACCTTATTGATCCTGAGGGAAATTGGGTTTTGTTACAGTTGCACCAACGAAGAATAGTATAGAAATATAGCAATATAGAACCATAAATAATTAAATAATAATAAATAAATTATTCTAAGTGGAAATAAGTGCAGGACCAGCCTATTGGCTCAGGGTGTCTGACACTCCGAGGGAGGAGTTGTAAAATTTGATGGCCACAGGCAGGAATGACTTCCTATGACGCTTAGAGTTGCATCTTGGTGGAATGAGTCTCTGGCTGATAGGAACACAGACAGGAACAGCAAACACAGAGCAGACTGCAGCTCACAGGGACAGAGCACGGGTCAATGTGTATGAATCATGTCAGAGTTTGCAAGGACAGTCAAGAAGCTGGCTGCAGAGGTAACAGCAATTAAAGATGGAGGAGCAGAAAGGGAATGACTGTGCATAGACTATCAGAACACGGGACAACAGAAACTGAAGAGAAAGAAAATATTTAGCAAGATGATATGGAGATATGAGGGATCATTGTAATGAGGTTAAAGTGTTGAGAGTCAGAGCAGCTAATCAGAGAGAGCCTGAAGCAGAGAAGGTAGTCCTCCCACAAATGGGGACCAAGTCATGGAAAGGCACACACACAATGCCAGGCAGCATCCATGGAAAAGAGTACTGTCAACGTTTCGAGTCGAGACCATTCATCAGCCCGATAAGTGAACTGTTTACTCTTTTCCAAGGATGCTGTCTGGCCTGCTGAGTTCCTCCACTGTTTCAAGTGAGTTGCGTTGGATTTCCAGCATCTGCTGATTTTCTTGTGGTCAGGATTTGCTCCCAGGTGGATGGGACCACGGGTGACACCTGTGTTTGTGTGCAGAGCCTGTGGAAACATTGGACTCCGGTTATGACTCACCCTCACAGACAGGGATCAAGTCTACACAATAGCGTGTCATTACAGCGATGAACACTCACTTGTGGTTGAAAGGTTGGGGATGCGATTGCAGAAGACACAGTGAGCGTGGGTCATCAAGCCATTAATAGCTTGTTAAAGAATAATGGCACTGTACTTTGTAATGAAGGCTGGTTCTGGGTGGTAGATGATTAGTTTTATAGATCAGAATAGAAAGGTACTGGGAAAACAGATGGAAAGGGATCTGAGTTATGGGAGACATTATGTTCTACAGCCTTGATGGCATGGCAGACCGAGGAAAAGAAGAAATTGCACACAACATTGGAAGGAAGCTACTCCCGCCTTATTAGGGGAGTAAACACATTAGAACTGGGCCAGCAATCGAAGGGATAATTGAGAAGGGGGGCCACCAGGGTGAGGTCCTTGCAGTCACTCAAATAGAGACTCCAGATTGGTCAATGCAGATTGATGAAAAAGACTGCGAGAATTGTTAGATGATTCTGGCGATGCTTTGACATGTCATGGCATGCTGTATGAGTTGTTGCCTGTGAAACTGAAACAGAAGTTACCTTACTGTTGCCTCTGTGCACAGAGTAACTACTAACAACCAGTGCTGAGTTTTAGATATCAGAGAATGAAGGGGGATGTGCCAGGAGGGAAGAAGGCTACAAAGACATGAATGATAAAGCTGTTGAAATTGAGGAGACAAAAGTATCCAAGTAGAATATGATAACATTTTTTTGGCATGCTTTATTGTCATCTCTGCTCAATTAGGGACGATAGATAGTGTAGATGTAGGTACACTTAGCAACATAACAGGTTAGTAATTGGGAAGAGATCTAAAGAGAAGGACATTTTCACTGCCCTACTTAAAGTTTGTCCTTCCTGGGATTTCTGTTCAGGGGCAAGGGAGCTTTCTGGAGTAATGTCAACGTAGCAGATAATCAAGCAAGAATCAATATTCAGTTTTTATAACAAATTGCAAGCAGTAAATTGAAGGTAAATTGACCCATAGACTTTAAAGGATTTGGTATGCAAAATAGTGACCATGAGTTGGTTGCATATGCAATAACCAAACGTTAAGACAATGGGGGTTCTGTTAATTGCCCTGAAGCAATCTAGGCAGCTATGAGTTTAAGCAATGCAATTTGTAAATGAGTTCAAGGAAGTTTGCAATTAACAAAGGTATTCGAACATTCAGAGATGTCTCCCACTGTAGATAAGGCATTTCAAAGGAGGCATTGTCAAGTATTGAAATAAATGATGTCATTGTCACTATTGAAACTAAAATGAATCACCTATTGATCTTAAGGGTAGAAATTGTGATGTAATTTTGAAATTGTGAGTCTGCACCAGGGGTGTTTCCATGAGAATTCCAGTAGGTATATTGGCAAATGCAAGCAAATGGATGACTTGGGCCAAAGGGCCTGTTTCCATGAGGTGTTACTCTATGAAGCTGGTGGAGTGTGGTCAGGTGCCCGTAGGTCAGTCATTGTCAGCTCCCTGTACTCTTTAGTATTCCAGCCAATCATAGAACATTGAAAAGCACTGCACAGGAAAAGGCACTTAACTCCATGATGTCTGCACTGATCATGATGCTGAATTAAATGAAATCCCTTCTGCTTGTACATGATCCGTATCGCTCCATCTCCTGTATATGTATCTGTCCATCTAACAGCCACCTGGCAGCCTGTTCCA
>JAUOBT010000001.1:9023987-9035608 GCA_032362145.1 Hypanus berthalutzae | reverse complement strand
CTCACACGGTCCCTCACAGTCACACACTCCTCACACGGTCCCTCTGTCAGTCACACACTCCTCACACTGTCCCTCTGACAGTAACACACTCACACGGCCCCTCACAGTCACACACTGCTCACACGGTCCCTCTGACAGTCACACACTCCTCACACGGTCCCTCTGTCAGTCACACACTCCTCACACGGTCCGTCTGACAGTCACACACTCCTCACATGGTCCCTCACAGTCACACACTCCTCACACGGTCTCTCACAGTCACACACTCCTCACACGGCCCCTCTCACAGTCACACACTCCTCACACGGCCCCTCTCTCAGTCACACACTCCTCACATGGTCCCTCACAGTCACACACTCCTCACACGGCCCCTCTCACAGTCACACACTGCCTCCAATGGCCCTCCGACAGCCAAGTGCTCCCTACGTTCTGCCCTTCCTCCAGCCAGCTCTGCCTCTCCAGGAACAGGCACTGCCTCAGCCCTGTTGCCTGAACTGCCCTTCTGATATGGATGCGCCCTGCCAAATGCCATGAGCTCCCTTGGCAACGTTCTCTTCGCACTCTCTCTCCGACCCTGTGACTGCCTTTCAGGAGAAAGCTGGACCGCAAATGTGGTTAAATATAATCATCACTCAAGGCTCCTCTTTACAGCCACCTGCTAAATGAGGTTTTGGAAATCTTCCTCCCTCAATCCTCTGCACCCTGGTGAGGAGGCACAGGTGGGTCCTGGGGTTTGCAGGTGTCACACTTCAGGACGTTGCTTGTGATTACAAGCCTGAGTAACAGTGATTAAAAATGTAATCGTTTCATTAAGTAATGATGAGTTTTATGTTAATAATGAGATGTTATTGAAGAACAAACTCGGCAGCTGGCAAAGGCACAGTGAGTGCCCTGGTAGAAACCTCCCTGAATGAGGCTCAATGACAAGGAGAACTGGGTGTATGTGGGGAGGAAAATTCAGTCAATTTCTGCATAATGTTTTAAGTCGAGTGGAACTCAATCTGAGAACAGGGTAAATTCTTAAAGTTGGGTGTTAAGTGGAAAAATAAGTTGAGAACCATCATGTGCAAATAGATCATCATAATAAAAACAAACAGTAGATGGGAATGACGTAATTTACAGCAGCAGTTTATTTCCAGGAGATAAATTAGATTTCATAACTGAACATAATGTATTGATTTGCTTTTTTGTTCCAAGTTTGTTTCTCTCTTGTGATGTACAGCATTTTGAGTTGACTGCAGTTTCCTGCCTCTTGATAAACCTGAATCTTTCTGTGAGTTGTACACTTCATTCTGTAAATTTGATTCAGTCTTACATTGAAAAGTTTGTTAACTACAAGTTAAGTACGTGAACAATTTAATTCAAAATAAGGCTGTCACAGTTTGTTTATTAATCAGTAAGGGTTTTGTAAGGACTTTAAGGGTATTGAACTTTGGTTAGACTGGACTTGGGAGTACACTCAAACTGCTCTGCATGTTATAAAAATGACTTAAGAGGACTTAAAGTGTAGGGGACTTCTCAGAATAATGCCAGGACTGAGAAGGATTCAATCAAATTTCAATACATCTGATTCCAGTCTCTTCAAAGGAAACTGTAAAGAGGTGACCCAATAGAAGTCTTTAATACTTGTTGAGAATCTGAAAAGAAGCCACAAGACCTCCAGTGGGGAAGTTATAATATGGTCCTGGGTGGAATCGTTCGGGCAAATAGCGGAGACCCATTTAAAGGAAAGCAAGATAAACACGCAGGGAGAAACAAGTAAGCTGTTGCCAGGGGTTGGAAGAACAGGTGTGAACCAGGCTTGTCTCCATATTGTAAATGCAGTGGTCTAGAAATGTGGCTGTATGGGCTGTTTTTTTCAGTGCTACATAATTGAAAATTATTTTCCTGTGGTGAATGCAACAACATTTCTCCCAAAATGGTGTCACCCACATGGGAGGGGCAAAGCTAATCCTTGTGAGTGCTCTCCTCTCTTGACCTTCATTTTGAAGCTATCCCTTGCTGATGGGCCAATGACTAAAGGTTGGCCATTAATTTAACTGTTAAGTGTGTCCCTCCCCCCCACCCCGCCATCTCTGGAATTCTTGTGCTGTTGGATTTAGCCAGCTAGAGAGACACGTGTCCTGAACTTTATTGTTGGTGACTGACCTGTGAGTTCTACTGGGCCAACCATCCAATCATTGACTTGTAGGCCCTTTTGAAATAAAAGTAAATTTTCATTTTGCAGTAATAGAACTGTGTACATGAAAATGGAGATGAAAAAAATCACTGGCTTAAAATTAGTTCATGTTAATGTTACACATTTAAAACTACATAGCTGCAAAGGTTATTGGAAAGAAATGTTTTTGCAGAAACTTGAGATTACCTGTTGCGTATTTTTAGGATTCTGAAGCTGATGACATTTGAGAGGAGACGTGTTGAAACCAGTCAACATCCAAAGCCTTCCCAGCCAACGATTCCACCGTGCAGCTATATTCCTGGGATTCACTCAACTTGAAACACCTGCAAGGTTTGATCTTTTTTCCTCTAAACTGGGAATCAGGGTTTTGAAAATGATTCTTCTCATTCTTGGCAGTTTTTTGTTTGTGGGAAGAAGGGTTCTGCCCCTCCAGAAATGCTTTGAGCTTGTGAGAATTATTTTCCTTGTCACTGCTGCATGTAAATCTTGAGGAGGGAGTGGTTGATGGGGAGGAGAGTTGTGCAGTGGTGGTGTTTTAATTTTCTCTGAACTCTGTTCAAACTTTAAAATAAGTTTTATTATCAAAGTACATATATATCACCATCACCATATACAACCCCGAGATTCATTTTCCTGCAGGCATACTCAATGAGTCTATAGAATAGTGACTTTAACAGGATCAATGAAAAATGAACCAGAGAGCTAAAAACAACAAGCTATGCAAATGTAAATATAAATAAATAGCAATAAATAATGAGAACATGAGATAACAAGATAAAGAGCCGTTAAAGTGAGATTGTTCGTTGTTGGAACATCTCAATGGATAAGCAAGTGAGTGTAGTTATCCCCTTTCATTTAAAAGCCTGAAGTTGAAGAATAGTAACTGCTCTTGAACTCCGTGGTGTGAGTCCTGAGGCAGTTTGAGTCCTGATATCAGCAGCAAGAAAAGAGCATGATCTGGGTGGTGGGGGTCCCTGATGATGGATGCTGCTTTCCTACGACAGCATTTCATGTAGATGTGCTCGGTAGTTGGGAGAGCTTTACCTGTGATGTACTGAGCTGAATTCACTGCCTCTTGTAGGATTTTCCATTCAAAGGCATTGGTGCTTCCATACCAGGCCATGATTTAGCCAGTCAGTATATTCTCCACCATGCATCTATAGAAGTTTGTCAAAATTTTGGATTCCGTGCCAAATCTTTGCAAACTTCTAAGTCTTCAAGGTAATTAAATTTACTCATTTAGCATTGTGGTTTGTGATTATTAATGGATGTATAATATTTTTCTCTATGAAATCAGAGCGTCGGCGGTCAAGGTCAACATCCAGAGAAAGAGAGAGAGCCAGGCGACGTGAGCGATCCAGATCAAGAGAACGAGATAGAGAGCGCAGAAGGAGTCGTTCAAGATCACCTCACAGAAGGCGCTCAAGGTTCGTTTTGAACTTGATATGTACAGCATTTTGGGAAAATTTGTGTAAATTGCTGAAAATAATTTTGTCCTTTCTGATGTACTACAGGTCTCCACGGCGGCATAGGTCAAGTTCAGCATCTCCTTCAAGGCAGAAAGATCAGGAAACAAAAGAACATGAGATTTCAGGTAACTGATAGGGCAAACCATAAAAGTGCAAACTTATTAAACTCTGATTTATTGACCTGATCTCCACCTTTGAATTGCCCAAATTTCATTTGTCTTCAAACAGTTAGTTAGTTTCTCAGCTCCATTAATTAGCCCAAGCAGTGGTGAAAAAATTGTGGCTTTTTTTTGCTAGCAAGTTGAATGTTAATGTAATTAGGCATGTAGTAATGTAGAGAGAATTTGTAATTTTATATAATAGTTTTGAGGAAGAAGTTGGAGTTGTGGGAGCAATACGAAACTTTAAAATTAAAAAACACTAAATTCTGGAAGTATTCACCAGGCAGACAGAACCATGGGTCATGCCTTATGGTAGTAATTAAATTATATCCCCATGGAGAGGAAAACTGTTAGTATTTCAGGTCAATAATCTTTGATAGGGCAAACTTGGGGTTGTTTTCAGAGAGGGACTTTCTTATTTTAATTGTTGGTGGACTGTTGAATTTTGCCCATCATCTCTCCTCTTAAGTGAGAGTGTAAACTTACTCACATTTTTTTTGGCAAGACTTTTGTGAAAGTGACACTGATCCTGTCTTTTAGCTTAAAGAGTGGGGAGGTTATTATCTGGCTGCTTTAAATAAGAAAAATCATCCAGGCTAGCTCATGTAACAGCTTCAACTGAAAGTGAACAGATAAGGATATCAGGTGAGAATAAGAATTGACTTGGTTCTGCATTCAGGTTTTCTGTCATGACCACTTAGTGAGTTACTTCATCCTTTTCAATGATAACTTGTTGTAGAATTCCTCTTTCCTTTTCCTGAACACTTTAAGTATTCATTTAAGACTTCATCTTTCTTCTCTGATTTCACACACTTTGATCACTAATGAGCCCTTCTCTTTCCTTGGTTACTCTCTTGCCTGTAACGTTCACGTTCCAAGCTTTGGGATCTTCTTAATTTTGCCCACTGTGCTACTTCCTGCCGCCTTTTTGCTCTCCTAATTTATAGATTAATTAACTACCCTGTACTTTCAGTGCTTCTGTTCGGCCTCTCCTGTTTTCAGTTACCTATACCTGCAAAGCTACTTTGTTTCTTCAATCTATAAATAACTCTTAAATCAGTTCCTTTGGCTGTTGGCCTTGGCCTTCACCATTAACTGAAAATGTTGGTCCCAAATTCTCACTAATTTGAATGACTCCCACTAGTTGCAAATAGACTTGATTGGAGAAATCAGCTTTCCTTCAGTTCAGGTCCTTAATTTCAAGTCCATTCATATTCTTCATTCATTCAATCATTATCTGATGTGTCGTATATGGGCTATCATGGTCTTGACTGTGATCCTTCTTGTTAAATTTTTCTGTAGTAGTGGTTTGCCATTACCGCCTTCTGTGCAGTGTCCTTACGAGACAAGTGTCCTCAGCCATTATCCGTTAGAGATTGTGTCCTTTGCATCAGTGGTCAGATAACTAGGACTTGTGATATGCATCAGCTGCTCATACAACCATCCACCACCTGCTCCCATGGCTTCATGTGACCCTGATCTGGGGGCTAAGCAGGTGTTTCACTTTGTCCAAGAGTGACCTGCAGGCTAAAGGAAAGGAGAGAAGAAGCTCCTTGCATCTCCTTTGGTAGAGACTTATCTCTACCCTGCCACCCAAATATTTGCAATAACAACAGTAAAACTAGAAAAGTAATGCTTGTATTGGTTATAGGTGTACAATTGGGAATTGCTTACACAAAATGTATATTTCTATTTAGAAGCAGATATGGAGGGGAAAACAGAGGAAGAAATTGAAATGTTAAAGTTGATGGGATTTGGTGCTTTTGACACTTCAAAGGTAAGTGGAAATGCTTCCATTCTTAACTTTTTTGGGTTGGATCAAGATTAAATTTAAAATTTAAATTAAAAATTAAATTGAGTTGGATGTGTTACATACAATATGGATCTACAGACCCGGCACTGTCACTGCATACCATTTCCAACAACTATAGTTCTGAGTAAACTAATCTTGAATCATGAATGTGAGCTTGCCAAATTAGCGGAAGCAAAATAACAATAATGCACAACAATTAATACTAAAAGAGGACATATTTCAAGGAACATATGGGTCTCTCCTGGGTTTTATAAGATGGTAGCGATAATTCTCATACTTTGCTATAATTTTCTCAGTTGAAGAAACATTCCTTTATATGGCCACATTATGTACTTTATGAAGAATAAGAAGGGTGTATCAGGAACTTACAGGACACTCATTCCTGTAGTCAGGAGATACTTAATGTAAGATTAGCTTTCTTTCTTACATGTACAGTACATTGAAACATTAAAGCATAGAGAGAAATGTGTAAATTTGTGTCAGCAGCCAACACAGTTAAGGTTTCTGCTGGGGGTAGTCTGCAAATAATATCATGCTTCAAGTGCCATAATTAAGGATAGACTAAATACATTTCCAGTTTACCATAGAAAGGTGGCACAGACTTTTATGGTACATAATGCCTGAGAAATTTGATTGGATCTTTTGCAGAGGTAAATAATAGTGGATAATGTCATGGAAGGAACCCTTGAGTAATACAGCATAGAAACAGGGTCTCAGGCCAATTTGTCCATGTCTGTGTAGTGCCCATCTAAGTTGGTCCCATTTACCTAATAGTCCCCTAACCTTTTTGTATCCAATCACCTATACAAATCTTTTTGAATTGTTATCTGTCTTAATGACTTCCTTTTGAAACTTATTCCTTATACACACTGCTTTCTGCATGATGAAATTATCACTTAGACCCTTTTCAAATCTCTCTCCTCTCACCCTAAATCTATGCCCTCTGTCATGTAGAATGATACTCGGCCTCCTTGGGTTAAATTTCAAGAGATAAGAAAATCTTGGGATTGTTTGCTCTGGAATTTAAAAAAAAAATGTAACGGACAATGTGGTTGCAGTTTTCAAGCTTAAGAAAATTGAACAGATAAATAGTGAGAAGTTATTGGTTTGTAAAGCTTGAGCTGAGGTGAAATAGTCCAAATATTGGTGCCAGCTCTTTCAGGTGTGAAATTAGTAAACACTTTTACGTACAGGGTGGTAGATGTGTAGAACTCTTCCTGAAATGGTAATGGTGGCTGAGTTATTGTTAAATCAGAATTAATAATTTTAGTAGAAAGACAGATATGAAGTAATGTCTCAGATCTATCAAAGCCTCATTTAGTGTTGTCTTGAGTAGTCTGCTGATGCTTTTCCTGATACTTGACATTTAATGCCAGTGACTGAAATTGTACCTTTGGGTTTTCAGTTCAATGAGAAACCATGAGTATTGAGAGAGTGGGAGAATGTGGATGTCTGAGTGGCAAGATGTTCAGATAGGCTTAATTTAATACAGAATACTAGACTCCTGATTACATAGCTGAACAGATGCCAAGTCATTATCCAAAAAATTTCAGTTGAAGATAGATAGTAGAATGAATTAGTGCAGGGAGTACTGTTGACATAAATGCTTTGGAGTCTGGATTTTTGAATATCATTTCAAAATAGTGGATAATGTCAAAGTTTTAAATATATGATGATCCAGGCAAAAGTTCACATGAGTGATTAGACCTTGGAACATCTTACTAGTTGGAATAGTTAAAATGAACAGAATGGTATATTTAATAGGAACCGGATCAGGGAAAAAAAGAAAGAAAAGCATTTTGCGATACTTCAGTCAAGCAATTCCAAAGAGAGAATGATGTTGAGGTTTGGAATAGGTATCTGTGTCTGAACTGACTGATATGTCATTAGGCTTATGTACTGTGCATTCTGTGTAAGACCATTGGACTGGCTTTGTCCATCATTCTCACACCTTGATCTGTTTTCATACCCATACATCTTGCTTCCTGTGGATCCAAGAAATCTGCAGGTCCTGCTACAACTGCCAAGCAGTAAAGCAGAGCAGTCTGCATGCAACAACTAGATTTAGAAACCCCATTGCAGAACTTGCTGTCTCTATATGAAACGTCAAAGTTTTTGGAGATACTGTTTAGGAGACTATGGTGAATATTAAATACATTTTATAGAATTTGCGAACTGCTGTTTGATGATAGAGGGAATGAATGTAAGGGATTCTGATCAAGTTGGCTGTTTACGCTACTGGTGCAGATGATATATTAAAAATACTAGCTAACTAATTCGAGGCTTGTACAATATAATCAATGTGAATGTAAAAAATGCTTTTAGTCCCAAAGACATACAAGTTGTGGTAAGACTGGAGTATCTCAGGCAGTGTTCGGGCTATTGCTTCTTTACTTAGTATATAATATATAAATCAATATATCTAGGCAATCCCTGCGTTAGGTAAGGGCTCCATTCCTGAGAGTTGTCCTTTAGTCAATTTCTCCATTAGTCAGAAACATCCATTTTTTGTTGCCATGTTGTATTGCTGTACATGTACTTGCTATAATTTCACCTTATGACTCGTCATCCGAACGCCACCCATAACTAAGATATGGAATATTTGCTGTATCAAGTCATTAACAAATAACAGGAAACAATTCATCATTATTACTTCAAAAATGCTTTAAAATGAATGGGAAAATTTGTATAAAATTAAATTTCCATTATGAGCTAATTTATAACCTAGGGAGCCCCTGTGTGTGGGATACAGGGTAAAGTTTCTGATTATAATTGTGTTAATTAACTTGCTTTGAAATCAGACAGCTTCCCCACTGTAGAACAATTGTGCTCAAGAATTAGCTGCAAAGTTGTCCAGTGCAGTTATTACACAACAACCAGAGACAGGTAAGAATAATTGCAGTGATTTAACAATGTGGTTCTAGGGCGATTAATGATGAGCACATCCCAATAAACATAATTTTAAATTTACCTAAATGTTTAGCAATGTAAATTGTAACCTAAAAGCGTTGTGCACTTGCAACCCAAATCCTTAACAGATTAAATAATAACCTTAATCTTGTACATTGGCCATTAATTAATGTGCAATGTTTGTAGGCACGTGGTAGCTATGTAATTTTTTTCTATAATGGGAATCCCTAACTATGCAGCAGGCAGCTGTTGGTATTCTTCATGGGCAGTATAGCCCGAAATGAAGAATTCAGTAGGGTCTCCTATCTCAACAAAAATAAAATCACCTTCCAGTAGATAGTAATAAGACTGCACACTACTGTTTAATTTTTTCTTTCTTCAAACCAGCTGTACTGCTTCAGTGGTCCGTGACTGCGAGACACTAAAGTAAAAGCTGGAAATGCTGGAAAAAACTTGGCAGGTAAGGCAGCATTTGTGGAAAGAGCAACGGAGTAAATGTCAAAGACCATTCATCAGATTTCCAGCATCTGCAGTTATTCAGTTATTGTAAGGTGCTATTTTGGCACTGGTTAAATTGGACATAAATCTGTTGGATCTTGCTCAGCTGGACATTGTATGAAGCCTTCTAGCCACCCAGATCACAATTTGCGATTGTGTACTCTGACTTGTGGTCTGATTTTTGTTTTGCAGGGAAAGAAAGTGGAGGGTTCGGTTAATGCTTATGCCGTTAATGTACAGCAGAAAAGAAAATATAGGTGAGTATGTAGAATAGTTAGAATATGTATAAAGGCAGTGGCCATTTTATTGGGTATTACCTAAACATACCCTATGTAAATTCGTGATCTTTTGCTCCTATAGCCCATCTACTTCAAGGTTCAATGTGGTGTGCGTCCAGAGATGCTCTTCTGCACACCACTGTTGTAACATGAGGTTATTTGAATTACTGTTGCCTTCCTGTTAGCTTGAACCAGTCTGGCTATTCTCCTCTGAGCTCATTAACAAGGTTTGTCCACAGAACTACCGCTCACTGAGTTTTTGTGGGTTGTTTTTTGCACCTTTCTCTGTTAAACTTTAGAGACTGTTGTGCATGGGAAAACTCAGGAGATCAGTTTCTGAGATACTCAAACCACTCCATCCAGCACCAACAATCATTCCACGGTCAGTCATTTACATTGCATTTCTTCCTCTTTCTGATGTTCCGTCTAAACAACAATGAACCTCTTGACCATGGCAGCATGTTTTTCATTGAATTACTGCCACATAATTGGCTGATAAAGATATTTTCGCTAATGAGCTGGTGTATCTAATTAAGTGACTACCGAGTGTATTTTCATGTTTGTGATCTAAGCTTCACCTGGGCCGGCATTTATTGACCATCATTAATTGCCCTTGAGAAGGTGATGGTGAGGAGGTTTCTTTACCAATTATGGTTATTCTGATAAAGGATTGCTCAGTCATGAGGGTTTGCAACTTGTCAGGGTATATGTAGTAGTTGTACTCCCAAATGGTCTGTTGTGTTTGGCCTTGGTAGAGCTTGGAATTTATAATACTGTCAGAGTGACTGCAGTATGCCTTCTTGTTCTCCTTTCTGTCCAACTTCAAAGAACTGCAAATTGGTTAAATGTGATATCCTTTTTATAAAAACCGTGTTAACCTTGCTTGATTGCCAATAGTTATACAAATGTGCTGCTTAATTACAGATTCCAGTATTTTCCAAGCGACAGATTTTTGCAAATGGCCTGCAATTTTCTCCTTTCTAGTCTCTCTCCCCCCAGCCCCCACCTTCTGGAATTACAACATTGCCATTGCTGTTTTCAGTCCTGTGCTTCTCCAGAATCCAGGAATCTTGTTTGTTGAGGTCTTGGTGGTTGAGATTGTTTTGTTTAGTAGGTTCCTGAGCAAGTAACAATATTGCATTTTGTAAATGGTATACCCTGCAACCATTGTGCATCAATTGTGTTCAATTGGTGGTATTTAGGTAATAAGGTAGTATTTAGCAACTAACTGCTGGAGGAACTCAGCAGATCAGGCAGCAGCTATGGAAAGGAGTAGCATCAACAGTACAGATGGAGATCAGCACTAAAAAGGAAGGAGGGGGAGGAAGCCAGATTAAGAAAGTGGGGGAGGGGAAGGGAGTACAGGCTGGATGCCAGGTGAGGGCAAAGTTCAGTGGGGTGGAAGGGGATGTTCTGTCCTGAAGGACATCAGTCTTGTGTTGTTGGAACTGTACTCGTCCAGAAATGTGTGGAGTATTTCGTTGCACTCCTTTCTTTATGCTTTGTAGAGTCAAATGGCCTGGGGAAGCAAGTTACTTGCTGAAGTTTACCCTATGCACTGGAAGGAGTTTATTTCTAAAACTAGCAAAAATAGGCTATATAGAAAATTGCATTTAATCCAAATAAAATATTTGACTTAAATAATGCTAAGCTGAACTGACAGTCAGTCAGTTGAGCCAATCTTAGTGAATGATGTTAAAGACTCAAAAGGATTAGTGGCTTGGGGTTACACCTGGTTCCCTTGCTATGGCTGTATTAACCAATCTATTGTGCTTGTTCACAATATGAGAATTGCACGATTTAACTTGCAAGATTTTCAACTACTTAACAATCCCATCACTGTTATCATACAACAATAAAACCAATTGCATTCATGTCAGAGTTTGGAAATATAGTTTGATCTGCACAATCAAGCTTTAATTTGATAAAACTTATTATTTCTTGCAAGTTGAATGCATAGTTTCTTGCTATAAATAGGTAACAATGGAATTCAGTAAGGCCTTTGACAAGGTTCCACACTGAAGGTTACTTAGGAAGGTTCAATCATTAGGTATTAATATTGAAGTAGTAAAATGGATACAACAGTGGCTGAATGGGAGATGCCAGAGAGTAGTGGTGGATAATTGTTAGGTTGGAGGCCGGTGACGAGTGGTGTGCCTGAGGGACCTGTACTGGGCCCAATGTTGTTTGCCATATACATTAATGATCTGGATGATGGGGTGGTAAATTGGATTAATAAGTATGCAGATGATACTAAGATAGGTGGCATTGTGGATAATGAAGTAGGTTTTCAAAGCTTGCAGAGAGATTTAG
>JAUOBT010000001.1:8963532-8973878 GCA_032362145.1 Hypanus berthalutzae | reverse complement strand
ATTGACGTCAATAGGGGTGAGCCTGTCCAATCTTCCTCCTGTGGTCCACAATCAGCTCTTTTGTTTTTGTGACATTGAGGGGAAAGTTGCTTTCTTGACACCACTGTGTGAGGGTGATGACTTCATCTCTACAGGCTGCTTCATTATTATTTGAGATACGGTCTATTAATGTAGTATTATGTGAAAATGTAATTAGCAGATTGGACCTGTGGATAGCGACACAGTCATGGGTATACAGAGACTCACGGATGAGGGAGGATTTGGCTAATGTAGACTGGGAGCACCAGCAATATGGTGGGACAGTTGAGGAACTGTAGAAGAATTTCAAAAAGATTTTTCATGGTACTCAATTAAAGTACATACCTGATAAAAGTATGGACAGTAAGGATGGGGAGAGCTAAGGAAATAAGAGAAGACATCAAACAAAAACTCATGTACAAAGTCACCAAGAGTAGTAGGAAACTGGAAGATTGGGGAAACTTTAAAGATCGACAAAGAACCACTAAATGAGCAATAAAGATAGAGAAGATAAATTATCAAAATAAACTAACACAAAATATAAAAATTGATAGTAAAAGATTTTATCATTATATAAAGCAGAAAAGGCTGGCTAAAGTGAATAAGGTCCCTTGGCGGACGAGAAGGGGAATTGATATTGGGTGATGAGGAAATGGCTGAGGCTTTGAATTACTATTTTGTGTCAGTCTTCATGTTGGAGTACACGTCTAACATGCCAAAGAGAGATGGTATGGCTACGATGAGAGGTGAGAACCTCGATACAATAGCTATCACTAAAGAGGTAGTGCTAAGCAAACTTGTGGGTCTGAAGATAGTTAAAGTTCCCTGGACCTGATAGAATGCATCCCAGGATACTGAAATAAATGACAGTTATAGTAGAGGCTTTGATGTTAATTTATGAAAATTCTGTGGACTCTGGGTAGGACCTGGCAGAGTGAAAGAAGGTGAATGTCACACCACTCTCCAAAAAACGATGTAGGCAAAAAGCCAGTCCGATTAACACCTGTAGTTGGGAAAATGCTGAAGCTAGTATTTAAGAAGAAATAACAAGGCATTAGGAAAGAAATGGATCCAGTAGGCAGATGCAGCATGGATTCAGCAAAGGTGGGTCCTGTTTGACAAACTTACCAGAGTTCTTTGAGGATATAATGTGCACAGTGGATAGAGGGGAACAGATAAACATAATTTACTTGGATTTCCAGAAGGCGTTCAATAAGGTGCCACATTAAAGGCTTATCCATAACTAAGGATGAATAGGGTTGAGCATGGATGTATTAGCATGAAAAGAAGATTGGTTAGCTAATAGAAAGCAGAGAGTTGGGATACATGGGTGTTACTCTGGTTGGCAATCAGTGGTGAGCGGTGTGCTGCAGGGGTTGCTGCTGGGCCCGCAATTGTTCATGATGTACATTAGACATCTGAAAGAGGGGACCAAGTGTAATATATCTAGGTTTACTGATGGCACTAAATTGAGTGGAAAAGCAAATTGTGCAGAAGACATGGAGAGATATAGGAAGGTTAATGAATGGGCAAGGGTCTGGACGGTCAGATTATTTAAATGGTGAAAAAAAATCCGCCACATGCTGCTGTTGTCCAGAGGGACATGGGAGTGCTTGAGCATGAATCACAAGGTTGGTTTGCAGGTGCAGCAGGCCATCAACATGGCAAATGTTATGTTGGCCTTTATTGCTAGAGGTATTGATTTGAAGAGCTAGGAAGTTATGCTGCAAATCTACAGGATACTGGTGAAGTCACACCTGGACTATTGTGTGCAGTTCTGATCTCCTTGCTTGAGGAAGGATATACTGGCTTTGGAGGGGGTGCAGATGAGTTTCACCAGTTTGATTCCAAAGATGAGGGTGTTAGGCTATGAAGAGAGATTGAGTTGTCAGGGACTGTACTCAATGGAATTTAGAAGAATGAGAGGAAGTATATAGAAACATATAAAATTATGAAAGGGATAGATAAGATAGAGGCAGAAAAGTTGTTTCCACTAGACTAGAACAAGGGGACATAACCTCAAGATTTGGGGGAATAGATTTAGGATGGAGATGAGGAGGAACTGCTTTTCCCAGAAGCTGATGAACCTCTGGAATTCTCTACCCAATGAAGCAGTGGAGGCTACCTCAGTAAGTATATTCAAGACAAGGTTGGATAGATTTTGCATAGTCTGGGAATTATTGGTTATGGGAAAAAGTCAGGTAGATTGAGATGAGTCCGTGGCCAGATCAGCCATGATCTTATTGAAAGGCGGAGCAGGCTCGATGGCCAGATGGCCGACTCCTGCTCCTATTTCTTATGTTACATCATACAACGTGGTACAAACAATCAGTGAATGACAAATCTGTCCCTTTTGGTAGCCAGAAATTGGTGATTATGATGCATTTCAGCATAAAAACTTAGCTGATATTCCACTATTTGATATTTTTGTTGCTGAAAATGATGGCTTTCTTTTGGCTGAAGCTTGACCATTATTTGTAAAGGAAATAGCTATCACGGTAGCATAACAGAAAACTTTACAGCGCCAGCGAACTGGTTTCAATTCCCATTGCTGTCTGTAAGGATATTGTAAGTTTTCCCCGTGACCACATGGGACCCTCCAGGTACTCCCACGTTCCAAAGACATACGGGTTAGTAAGGGTTAATAAGTTGATGGCATCCTATGTTGGTACCAGAAGTGTCACAACACATGCAGGCTCCCCCCAGCACATCCTTGGACTGTGTTGGTCACTGATGCAAACAATGAATTTTGCTTTGTTTTGAATTATGCCTGACAAATAAAGCTTGTCTTTAATCTTTTCCTGGAGAATATTTATGCTCAAAGCAGTCTATCAGGCCAGTTAGTACATACAAAATGCTGGAGCAACTCAGCAGGTCAAGCAGCATCTATGGAGAGGAATAAACAATTCAGGAAGGGTATCTGCCACTACCTCACTATTCTTGCTGTCTTTTTGCTCTACTTATTCAATTGCTTATCTGTGTATATTTCTTAATTGTAATTGCATTTTGTGTTTTGCACTGTACTTCACTACATTCGGATAGTGGGCTGGAGATGCATCTCCATTAAAGGAGGTGTAAGGCACTCTTTCCCTCTGCTGTCCTGCAGGTCGCCTTTGGGCAATGTATACCACCTGCTTAGCCCTCTAATCATGGTCAGGTGAAGCTATGGGAGCAGGTGATGGATGTCCCAAGTCCTGGTTATGCAACCACTGACACCAGGCAGACATTCTCTGAAGGGTATTGATAATGGCTGTGGTCACCCGTCTTGTAAAGACACTGCCTGGAAGAAGAAAAACTCTGAAGAGAAAAAAAATAACTTCTGTAGAAAAATTTGCCAAGAACAATCATAAGACCAAATTTGCCCACGTCATATGACACAGCACATAATGATGGTGCACTCTATAGCTGCTGCAATATAGCTCATTTCCTGACATGTCAGTGATCATTCTCTCTCCGATAGTTCCCTTGTAAGGTACTAAGTAACGAGACTTAAGTTTCTAGATCAGACTCACCAGCAGATTTAACAAATGCTGTCAATGTTGTCTCTGTAATATCCTCCAAATTCTCTGGTAGAGAAAGCAAACCAATATTAGCTGCTTCTCCCAGGCTAATGTCTACAGCATCAAACTTCTAATTATCATCCACTTGCTATCACAGGCAGATCACATGTGTCTGACAGTAGATTCCCAAAAACAAGGTAGCTCTACCCTGAGCTCCATCATTGCAAGAGAGCATGACAACTTGGGAAAATATTTGATTATGTCGTGAAAGCCTCTCTACAACAAGTTTACATCCACACTGACTTGTGGGAATCCTTGGTTCATGACAAAACACTAGAAGGAAGCAACAACCAAGATGGCACGGAGAATCTATAGTTTCCACAGGAAACCCAGAAAGAATGCATCACTTCCCCAGCCAGTCCCTCTGCAACCTGTTGCCATACCTGTGTCAAAGTTTGTATATCACACATTGGCCTCATTGGTCATTTCCAGATACTGTTATCGCCTATAACTGCACTCAGAACACATGCCACTTACTGCTCAATCCTACTTTAGTTTACTTGCGCACAAGGAGAAAATCATTTGCCTGTAAATACAAAATTATGGCCCATAAGTGCTAGTTATGCTGGGATTTTGTACCTTCTGTATTTACGTGAACAGTATTTTGCCCTTATTGAACCTGTTATATGGGGAAGTATTGCTCCTTGAGCAATATGTTACAACAGATGCATGCAGTCTTGCATGCCTCTTGATGCTTGATCTGTCCTCTATTTGAGATTGTACTTTGAAATGTCTGCAATATCTTTCAGTTAGCTTCAGCTACAAAGATCTATAGAATATTTTGCGGCAGTTGGTGCATTTTGAATTTCAGCAGAGATAGCACAATTAATCATACAGGTGAACTTTATTGCAGTATTTTAGTGTTTATTAAATGCAAAACAGCCTGTTCCAAATCAATTTCTGTAGTTTCCATTGTGGAAAGCCACCCATCTCGTCCAACCTATTTTGGTTAAGCTCGGGAATGTTATCTGCTTGTTAAATTCAACCTAAATACTGAATGTTTTTATTTGGATCCAACGCAGCACAAGCTTACTGCTCTGGTAGGTTCTTCTGTGCAGCCACCTCAAATTCACATGAGCATCTGTTACTTGTTATTCTTTACCTCGTCTTATCTGTTTGGTTTTTTTTAAAAATTGTTTTATGATCTATGGTCTTTGGCCTCTGTATATATCTACTTTTGTTTGTTTGGATGGAGGGTAATATTTCAATGCCAATGCTGTTTGTTTTTGTCTGTTTTCTGTGCTTGGCTACACAAAAAATTGTTTATAAAAGCAGTAAAGAATGACTTTCAGTGTCATATGCTAGTGAGGATAAGAATAGGAAGATATGCAAACAAATGTGTGGCTAACAAATTGGTGTAGCGAGCAGGGATTCAGGTTTTTAGACCATTAGAATCTTTTCTGTAGCAGAGGTGACCTATACAAGAGGGACGGGTTACAGGACCCTTGGTTTAAGAGCAGGTATTATCCTTCAACCATCATGCTCCTGAACCAACCTAGATAAGTTCACTCATTTCAACACTGATCGCTGAACACAACCTGTCGACTCATTTTCAAGAACTCTACAACTCACACTCTCAATATTGTTTTATTTATTAGTGTTGTATTTGGACACTTTGCTGTCTTTTCCATATTAATTGCTTGTTGCCTTTGTGTGTAGTTTCCATTTATTCTATCGTATTTATTTGTTCTTCTGTGAACATGAAACCTGGGAACTATAGACCCATACGTTTAGCACCTGTAACTGGAAAGGATTCTGAAGGATAAGATATATGTACATCAGAGCAACAGTGGTTGATTAGGGGAAAAATATTAAATAAAAACATAATGCTCAATGGTGAGAGAAGCGATGTTAATGTTTGAAAGTGAAGATGCTTCATCGCTTCTTAATGTTTTTATCCTGTGATATTACTCCTATTACTCTCTCCAACAATGCCACCAAAACTGCAGAAGCTTTCCAGGACTTTCTGCTATTTTCCAGCAGTTGCAGAATTTTACTTTTTGATGTAAAAATGGTTGAAGATGTCTGCCATTTCCTTATAACCCTATCTCATCTATAAAGGGACTGGCATTTATTATCCTTGCAAATATTTGTTCATTTTATGAATGTGTAGAACCTCCGAATATCTGATTTTCATGCAGGGTTACCCTCATCCTGTTTTCTCCCAGTCAGTGTTTAGTTATCCTTTCCTGATATCTAAAATTCTCCTGCTCCTTGGGCATAATATAATACTTGCATTTCTGGGAAACATTTTCTTTTGATGTAATACTATTCCTTAACAACTTTACTCAGCCACAGGTTTAATACATTTCATGTGAAGACTTTATTTCACAATGGTCAATTAGAACATTTCATAATTCTAAAATATCTATTGCCATCTGTTGATTTAAATTCAATTTCCTAATCTACTTTAACACATTTCCACCTCATTCCTTTGTAATTGAGTCCAACATTGACTTGGTTTTCATTCTCAAAATTCCTCATATGATGATCTCTCTTTCCCATTTATGATATAGTATTTACATTGTAGCAGATCTAGAGTAGCCTGTTCCCTGGTTGGTCCACAACAGAATGTTCTAGGAAACTGTTCAATTGCAAGACTATCTTTTATGAATTAAATTTGAAGTCAGGTCTACTTAATTTCTACTTGCTAATTAGGAATAATATCATTTGTCTTTTCTAGTTTACATAAAAATGTGTGACCAATCATAAATATTTCAGCTGCAAAGGCAAGAAGTACATTGAACGGGGGAAAAAAGCCTAGAGTATAGGTTATGACACATTTAAGAGGTTTTGTATCCTATCTTTTAAAACTGAGAAAGGCTATGGGAATTGTAATCATTATTTTCCATTTGATAATATTGTAGAAAATTCTTATTGTTGTACACTCCCACTAACAACGCTTCATGCCAGCCTCTGATAGAATGTTGCACAACAGGATCATAAAAGAATATTTATAACTGAATTCAATGCGCAGTGCAGCCACTAGTTTTTTTTGGCTATGTTTAGTCCATTTAAGGAGGCTGTTTGACTAACATTGTTCTCTTTCACAGTTTAGAAAAAATTGGATTACCACAGAAGTAAAATCTGTATTTCATTTTCCTGCATGTTATGGATATCTTGTTCTATGAGTAGTCATGATTTTAATGCTTTGGAATTTTTTCCTGTGTCAAGATCTTAACTAATAAGATTTGGTCATTAAGCTCTTTGAGATTTCTCTGCCATTCATGAAGAACATGACTGATCTTGGCACTTTTATCTAGCACTATCCCCAAAGCCTCCCACTCAACAGACTCCCTTTACACATTCCCCTGCCTCAGGAAGTTATCCAACATAATCAAGGACTCCTGCACTATGGTCATTCTCTGTTCTCTTCCTCCTGATGGGCAAAAAATAAAAAAAGCTTGGGAGTGTGTACCACCAGGCTGAAGAACTGGTGATACAGACTCTTGATGTGGTGTCCCACTTATCAAACTCTTGAACAAGCTAAAAGATGAAAAGGTGAATTCTTCATCTTGCAGTTTGTTTCCTCGAGCCTCTTGCACTTTATTTGTCTTATCTGCGTTGCCCTTTCTCTGTAATTGCCATCCTTTTTTTTTCTCTAAGCACATCAGTGTACTTGTGTATGGTAAGTTCTGCCTGAGTGGTGCACAAAAAAAAACACTTTTCACTTTATTTCAGCACATGTGACTATAATACTCCAAAATAAATTTCTGGCCATTTGAATGAAGAGCTTCCACAGAGATGAGAGATAGAGAATTCTAATAGTTGGCCTTCTGAAGAAGTTTCTACTCTTCCACCCTTAAGTGGCATACCATGCACACTCAAAATGTGCCCCTAATCTTAACTCCTCAGTCAGAGGAAACATCCTTCCTGTACCTAGTTTGTCAGCCCCTTTTATTAAATTTGTAAATTCTATCATGACTATAGGTGTTTGAAAGTGTCGAGGAGCCAAGACTTCATCAGCCATCTTCGTCCAGCAAATTAAAAATCTAACTGACCGTTCACACAGGCATACCTATTTAATAGTAGGTGAATAACAACATTGACAATTTCCTGTGACCAGAGTTAATATCTTAGTCACCTAAGGAACATAACACCAAAGAAGAGCTAGAAAATGTCTTTTATTTCTTTTATTGTTCAGTGATGGGGTGTGGAATGTTCGAGCAGGGAGGTTATGGTCAACATTCCCTCTTTTTTTTAAGAGCTGCGCAGACCAATCATTGCTCTGAGGAGTACATTTTTACACTGCCTGACCTGCTGAGTTCCTCCAGCATTTTGTGTGTGTTGCTCGGCACTTAAAATTTTTTTGTGTGTGACATGTACATCAATCAAACACAAACCTCAGCTCACAATGCAATATCAGGCAATTAAAACAACTGATAGGCACAGTGACAAAAGTAAAATGTTTTGACTAGATGGCCTCAGTGTTCAGTGGGCCAGCAGTTTATTAACAATAAGCTACTGACCTCCATTCTGTGTTTATTGTTACAATATGGTAATTTGAAGCACATAAACACTAGAGCTTCAGTGTATTTACATTGTCAAAGTAAAGGTTGTGGTGTGGTTAATATTTAGAAAATTTATGGATTATATTCATGAAAACAATTACAATTATATTAACATATATTTCTAAATTATTACCTTAATTACAACATTATCTTAACATTATATAAAAGGAAAGTTCAGTTGTGTGCCAACAAAGGCTACGTGTATGGGAGCATTTCAGTTACTGTGTGGTCATGCACCCACGCAGTTTAGAGGGAACTTTGGTAATGGTGCAATTAGGTAAAACTTCATTTGGACCACAGCTGAAATAGTATGTAGTTTTGGTTGTCATATTAAAGAAATTGCATGGAGAGAGTCAAGGTGTGATTCACCAGAATATGGTCTGAAAGAAGTATTAAATTTAAGAGATACTGAATAAATTGGGGTTCTTTTCAAGCAGTGAGGGGAAAACTGATTTGAAATTTACAGATGAAAGGTATAAATAGGGTGCATAGTGGAAAAACTATTCTACCTCGCAGAAGTGTCTTGGACAAAGGGGAGTAGAGTTGGCTAGAAGTTGAGGATTTTAGTTGAGGGTGGTTGAAATCTGGAATTATTGCATTAGTGGGTGGTGCAACACTTAGAATGCTATGACGTGAAATGGTTATGAGTTAGGTGCTGGAAAATGAGATGACTATGTAGATGGGTATTTAATAACCAGCATAGACATGGGTAGGCCATGCTCTGACTCTAAATGAGAAAGGAGGCAGGTGCTGAAAGGTTTCAAATCTTATCTCAAAATTATTTTTCTCCCCATTAGGGAGAGTGAGATTAATTTTGCTGCAGCAAGTGGGTACTTATTACTAAGGCAAACCAGCTAGTGAGTCCAAGGCTCCATGCATAATCTGTGTGGATTTTGTAAATAGTGAAAGTTCTTAAAAAATTTTTCTATGCTTCGTTTTTCTGATGTGCTGAGCTGTGCTGGAAAATACATGTTTGTAAGTAGTGAAAATTCTGAATTCTCTCGTCTTCATTTTTGGATTTTTCAAGTCATGTCAAGTCACTTTTATTGTCATTTCAATTATAACTGCTGGTACAGTACACAGTAAAAACAAAACAACATTCCTCCAGGACCATGGTGCTACATGAAACAACACAAAACTACACTAGACTATGTGAAGCAACACAAAACTACATTTTTCAAAGTGATCTGTTATTACCAATAGTAACAAAACCTATTGTGACATACAATGGAATGATTCAGAAATTTAGAGGTTAGGTTTGCCAGAGCTCTCATCCAATGTTCCTTGCAGATTGTATCATTTAAGACACAAGAAATTCTGTTGGAAACTTAGAGTCACTCACACAAAATGCTGGAGGAACTCAGGCAGCATCCATGGAGAGGAATAAACAATCAACGTTTTGGGCAGAGACCCTTTATCAGGACTCATTTAGAAATCCCAGTAATCATATGGGAATTGAAATGCTTTAAATTCCTGAATGCTAATGCAAAGTCAGTGTTAATCTTTACAGTTTGGTGTTCAGGAGTATTTACTATTGTGTTTTTTTTCCATTGAAGGGTGGAATGTTTAATTTCAAAAATAAACGTGATATTTTAAAGATGCAGAAGTGACTAAGCTCTCTTTACAATCATAGTGTCGTCCAGTCTATACATTCTGTGTACAAAGCTTCAGTGCCACTACTGTGGCCTATTTGAACAATGGTGTTTGCAGGGTTTCTTGGTGCCCAGTGGTGGTGAGAATTTAGATTACAGTCACTCCCTACCAGATCTTTGTGTTGGTATCACTAATCTTCAGTGAACTCCTTAACACCTACTCTTGCAGTCTGAAATGTGTCTGACTGAATTGAAAACTGGGTATCTTGTGCAAGAAGACTGTTTCAGGGCTGACCAGAGTTTACCGTTCACTGAGCTGATATCTTCCTGAAGCGCTTACAAAGCAGTATTTCCCTAAACAGGAATACCATGCCTTTTGGATATTATGGGATAGTGCAGGGAAATGGTACTTGAGGATGCAGGCTTAGAGGAGCAAATGGCCTCCTCTTTGTCCTGTTGAAAGACTAGATCCTATTTGTTTACTTTCCTACCCAGATTGTTGCCTTATGAAAATTATTCTGGTGAATAGGACAAATTTATTTTATTCTGTCTGGGTACCCTCCCACCTAATGACTCAAATATCAATTTCTCCTTCCAGTGAACAGTTTTTTTGCTCCCTCTATTCCACTCTGATCTTTTAGTACTTCTCACCTGCCTATGACTAC
>JAUOBT010000001.1:5287346-5297570 GCA_032362145.1 Hypanus berthalutzae | reverse complement strand
AGCCCACTAAGTTGTGCTGAACCAATTAAATTAGTAATTAAATGGTCAACTAAACTATTCCCTTTTGCCTACACGATGTCCATATACTTCCATTCCCCTCACATTCATGTCCCTGGCTAAATGCCTCTTAAAAATCCTTTAGTGTGTTCCAGGCACCCACAATTGTCTGTGTACAAATAAAAATCTAGCCCCTCACCTCTCATTTGAACTTGGCTTGCCTTAAAGACATGCCCTCTGGTACTAGCTATTTCAACCATGGCATGAAGATACTGTCTGTCTACCCTATATATACGTCTCCCTCCAAGCAATCGGGTAGGTATAACAAAAGGTTGAACTTTTCTAATGAGTGACGGAGGTTGAGGTGAGATCTGATAGAGGTTTATAAGATTATATTGTGCCATAGTTCCAAGGAGACTGTGGCATGCAGAATAATCTTATAAACCTCTATCAGATCAAAGCTCAATCTCCGTCACTCCAGGTAAAACAACCTAAGTTTAACCTCTTGTTACAATGCCTTCTTATCCAGCCAGCAAACTGATAAACATTTTCTGCATCCTCTCAAAAGCCTTGACATCTTTCCCGTAATGGTGGAACAGAATTATATGCAATACTCCAGATTGTATATTTGATTCAAATAATCTGCTCTGATGAATGATGAACATTTTACCCATTAACAGGCACTGTTTGCTCCAATATGGTTTTGCTGGCACTTTGGCAGAACAATCAAAATTCATTTGTTGTTTTGTAATTTATCTTTTTTCCACTTGAAGACTGATTAATAATGTGCTCATCAAGAAGGAGCTGCATTAATATTTGTTTGATTTTTTTTCTCTCTTAAGGGCAATCATGAGTACATGGGCAGTACCCTGTGCTACCCAAGTGTGAAATTAGATGCCTCGTCACAGTATGTTCCCTTGCTACGTTGGTATCCGATCTTCAAAGGAGAGAGGTTTAGCGGCGAGCTCCTATTTTCCTGCGAGCTATTTCTAAAACAGAAAGTAATTGATACTCCTGTGTTAACACAATTGTGGATCTACTTGATTTGTACATGTATATGAAAAGTTGCGTAGAGAAGCTGCAAAGCTTTTTATTTACAGTAGATAGGACTAAGGATTTAACAGAATTGTGAGGAATTCTGAGAGATTGGGTAAGATATAAACATGATTACCAGAGGGGAATTGGTAGCAACCATACAAGGTATTTGTGAGACATTTTAAAATTTTGATTTTATAACAGGGAATGCTGTGCTTACGGGATATTGGAACAGATTCAGCCGATATCATGGGTCATGGAGAGTAGGGTGATGTGGTTCTGAGACAGGGCATCAACCACGCTAGGGAATTTGGGACCCATTGCCTGCAAATCCATGAGTCTGCCAGAGGCTGAAGAAAACAGCCTGTGTAGGGGTTAAATGACTGACTGTGTGTGAGTGGATAGGGAGGATTAAGGCATGTTTCGCTGTTGCTTGGATCTTTTTGTTTTACCTTGTTCTGCCAAACATTGTGGGCACACTATATTGTTGCCAGAATGAATGGTGACACTTGTGGTCTGCCTTTGGCATTCTTTGGGTGTATTGGTTGTCAACGCAGATGATGTATTTCACTGTACTACGTCTTTCTATGTAAATGTGATAAATAAATCTGAATTCTCACTCTGACTTCTCATCACTTTTCTCCTGTTCTGATGAAGGGGCTCAGCTCAAAACATCGATCGTTTACTATTTTCCATGGATGCTGCCTGGCCTGCTGAGTTTCTCCAGCATTTTGTGTGTGTTGCTAGGATTTCCAGCATCTGCAAATTTTCTCTAGTTAATAACATGTAATTTGATTTAAGGGATTAAAGTATTTGAGGTTACAAGGAAACTGTCAGAATGGCACCATTTGAAAGATTCAGAGATTTATTATGCGCATTGTCCCATTCCGCTGCTGTGGGATATCAGGTTGTAAAGTAAGCGCCTGAGCAGTGACCTGGCAGAGCAACTTGAATGGCAGGATGAGTGCAACAGGTTTAGCAATAGTGAAGCACTTAGCTGAATCACTTTACAGTGCTGGACTGGGATCGGTTTAATGGCACAGGGGGCAGGTGTGAAGGAAGAACTAACCTGTTTGCCATCATACTACATTCCAGTACGAGAGATGGAATATTTGCAATACATGAGACACTGAAATACATCAGATGAGAATAAAGCAGGGAAATCGGCAGCACAACTCTGTCTCCTCCCAGACCTACCCTGTCCCATTCCTTCAGCGCAGGTTGACTGACAACTCCCTAGGTGAATCACACTCCAACTTCTAACCCATCCCTAGCACATACTATGTCTGCACCCACTTCCACAACCAAAGGTTAAGTGCACAACTCGCCCGAAACAAAACAGCACAGTATAGTCTAAAGCATGGTCTTTCCACATCAACCTACCTCCCCTTCCCCTTCCCACCACCACCCACCAGTTCCCTTTTCAAGATCAAGAGCCCTCCCTCACCTAAACGGAGACAACTTCCAGTCCCTGTTCCACTTTTAAAAGGCAGCTCGCTGCTTACAGTAAACAGCATCCAGGACTGTTTAAGTACATTCTGATGTAGTATTGCATACCTTGGTACAGAGAGACTAGTGGTGATGAAACATCTAGTGTCACTGGCTGTTGTGACCTGGAAAGTCCTGCTTTGTGGCTGAACGCTGGACCTAGGAGGTAAAGATAGAACTAGCAGTAAATGCACAAGCTAAGAAAATGCCATGTTAATTTGGCTACCGGAGGTATACAAGAGAAGATGGATGATTGCAGGTTGGAGGAGCAACATCTCATGTTCTGTCTGGGTAGCCTCCAACCTGACAGCATGAACATCAATTTTTCTAACTTTAAGTAATTGTTCTTCCTCCACCTCTCTTTTTCCATTCCCCATTATGGCTCCCCTCTTGTCCCTTCTCCTCACGTGATTATCACATCCCTCGGGTACCGCATCTTCTTCACTTTCTCCCATGGTACACTCTCCTCTCCTTTCAGATTTCTTCTTCTTCAGCCCTTTATCTCTTCTACCTATACCCTTCCAGCTGCTTACTTCATCCCTGCTCCCCACTCATCCACCTCCTGTCATCTGGTCTCACTTATCACCTACCATCTTGTACTCCTTCTCTTCCTCCTACCTTATTATTCTGGTTTCTGCTCTTTCTTTCCAGTACTGATGAAGGGTCTCAACCCAAAACATTGACTTTTTATTTCTCTCCATAGATGCTGCCTGACCTGAGTTCCTCCAGCAGTTTGTGTGTGTGGCCCTGGACAGTCCTTCCCTAGAATAGAGTACTAACACAATTGCTGTACAACAGAAAAAGTGGAAGTGGTGGTTAAATTGGGACATAAATTTCTTGATGCTGATTGAGCCAGTGGGACAGGGAAGTGATAACTGGAATTGATGTTGCAGGAACTAAAAAAGGAGAAAAATTGAAATGGAAGTGAAAACTGCAAGTGCTAGATATCTGGATAAAGGCAGAAAATATGGATACTCAGCAGACCAGGTAATATCTGGAGAGAACCAGTCATCAGCCTAAAATATAAATCCTATTTTTCTCAGCAGAGTCAGGTTCTGATTCATTTATTTATCAAATGTACAATACATTGAAGCATACAGTGAAATGTGTTAACTGCCAACACAACCCAAGGATTTTCTGGGGGCAGCCCACAAGTATCATAGAGGCTGTCTGGCATATTGACTAGTATTTTCTGTGGTAAGAGTTTGAAGTTGTAGTGGTTCCTGTGTGAGATTGGGATGTTTTCCCATTGCAGGAGGAGGATCAGGACTTGCCTCCTTGGCCTCCAAGGAAGGACTCTAGGACGTATATGGTGCCACTAGGAATACGACCACAGCTACAAATGACTATGATTGAGGTGAGCTTGCCTAATCTGTTATTTTTGTTTCAGCCTTTCTCTCATACTCCAAAATCTGCTTATCCCCTGCCTCATGTCACTTATCTCCCATCAACTTTGACCTATTAGCCAACAAGACCCCAGGCTCTGCTCCACTGTTGCCCCAGCCCTGCAACCCCATCAATGTCAGATTCAGATTCATTTATTTATCACATGTACGTGAAACCTATAGTGAAATGTGTTTTTCGTGTTAATACCCAATGCAAACTCAGGACGTGTGGCCCACAAGTGTCACCACACATTCCAGTATAAACATAGCATACCCACGATGTTCAGCAGAACAACACAAGCAACAGCAACAAACCAAAACAACAACACCAAAAGAAGTCCCTATTCTCTCTACCATCCACCACCCACTCACACAAACTCCAGGACAGTCCACCTCTAGGCCTTCAACCTCCATTTGACTGTCAGTCATCAGGAGATCACTTTCAGGGCACACCGACTAATGGCCTCGACTTTGCTAAGTGCCTCATGAAAGCGTTTTGTGAAAATTAAGGGGCCTCTCCCACCTTCCAGGCCAGTCTTCATCTCTTGACTAACATCAACAATGTCGCATTCACCACCCTATGCAGGAGCTTACTGTGTGTAGATTGATGCAATTCCTGTGTTACAACAGAAACATTTACATTGGCAGAAAAATATTTCAGCACAAGCTGACTTTCTGAAAGCCTCTCTCAAACCTCTTCCAATTTCTTACTCAGATTCTTGCGTGGGGATTAAGAAACCTGAAAAACTACAACATGTTGAGAGTGACAGCTCCAAGCCTAGTGGTGGAGTGCAGCGGAGAAATGATCCAGACTCTACCCATTAAAAACTACAAGAAGAATCCAAACTTTCCAACCTCAACATTTTCTATCACAGTGGTTTGTTCAAGTGTTAATTCTCTTACAGGGCATAGAGTAGAACTAGACAAGTAGCACTAGACAGCCCATTTGGCCCTTGATACTGTGCCAAAGTTAATGCCAATTTATACTGCATCATCCATATCCCTCCATTTAATTCATATTCATGTGACTATCTGAAAGCCCCTTAAACTCCACCAAACTGCCTGCTTCCACTACTACCCCTGATACCCTATTCCGGGCACTGACCTCTCTCTGTGTAGGGAAAAAAGATAGGTAGCCCCTCATCTTGCCTCTAAATTTAACCCCTCTAACCTTAAGAATGTTCCTGTTTGTGTCTTTACCCTGAGGGAAAGATACTGACTGTCTATTCTATTTCTGCCTCTCATAATTTTAAAATCCTCTATCAGGGCTCACCCTCAGCCTCTGATGCTGTAGGGAGAACCCAAGTTTGTTGAACCAATTTGTGTTCCCAGCATGAAAACAGCTCAGTCCGTGTTTTGTCATCCATATTAATAATTTGAATAAGAATGTAGGTAGCATGGTTAGTAAGTCTGCGGTGGAAGATATTTGAATTAGTGAGATACTGGTTTGCCCTAGCCTTTTGTGATATAAAAAATTGCGAGAAAGGGCAACGTTAACTGGTCACTCCTAACTGCCTTTGAGAAAAAGGTGGTCAGCTACCATCTTAAACTATCACAGTCAAGGGCTAAAAGTATTTGCAGGGCAATGATTTCACTATTTAGTTCCAACCATGAAAGAGATGTGTTGCTATGTTTTCAAGTCAAGAGGATATGCAGCTTGGGAAATCTATAGGTGGTAACATTCCCAAGTGTGTGCAGTCATTGCCTTCTTTACCTGGTAGATGTTATGGGTTTGGAAGATGCTGTCAAAGCAATTTGGAAAGTTATTCAGAAGCAGAACTGTGATTTAAGATCATCACCTTGCCTCAGTTTCTACCTATAGATCCCATCTACAGTCCTCCCATCGTGATAAAAGTAATGGATTATCGAGCATTTGGATACAGACCAGTGGTGGGACAGAGTACGGTGAAATCCCTCAGTGAGTTCATCTGTGACCCTTATGCTGGGTCAAACAACAATGAAGGTAATCAGCTGAATATCATATCCTTCACTTTCTACAATCCCCACCAACTTATCCCAGGTATTTCTTCTTCTTTTCCCATTGCTTTCCCCATCTCTGATAAATCATCTGTTAAATCACAAACAACATCACAAAGGTTAATTTTTTGTTTTCAGAAGAGTGTTTCCAGCATTTATTTATGTTGCGGCACGATAGCCTAGCAGTTAGTGTAATGTTGTTATAGTGCCAGCAACCCGGGTTCAATGTCTGTAAGAAGTTTGGAAGTTCTCTCATGACCAGGTGGTTTCCTCCCGTGTTCCAAAGACATACTGGTTAGTAGTGTAATTGAGCAGCATAGGCTCATTGGGCCAGGAAGGCCCGCTACCATGCTAAATCTCTAAATATTCTTTTAAAAATAAAACTATTTAGCTTTCTCAGTTCCCACCCAGAAGCCTTGATTTCTATTGGCTCTTTAGAAATATGATAATATCTACACAGTCACTAATAGGATTTCATTATCATGGGCGATGCCTTTCTGATGTGATGATAAACTGAAGTTTTGTTATCTGGTTTCTTATTTTAAAAAATTCTTGGATTGGAACCCCACCGTGCTTCAAAGGAGAAGGGTACCAGGCCAAGGTCCAGTGGCTAACTGTTGACCTAAAGAAGAGGCCAGTGGGTAGAAAAAGTACAGAAGATTTAACTTTCACAACATGTGGCACTTAAACTCCACTGAAAAATCCACTTCATTGAGTAACAACAGAGCACATTAAGAGTAAAGAGGCTATCATCATTCAATGGATGGAACACCTCAGGGATTTCCCTCCTTGGCATTAGTGCTCTTGACTCTGTTATGTGCAGTTATAGCCACTGCACTATAGAAAGGGTATGATCATCCCACACAATTATTCCATCGCCAGTAGAGGTCTGAATAGGTATCCTAGCTATCCTCCTATGCCTCCAGGAAGAAGTGTTGAAGATCAGTCTCCCATTTCTAAATTAATTTCACAACCTACAGACTCACTTTCAAGTACTCTGCAATTTATGTTCTCAGTACAATAATTCTTTGCACAATTTGTTGTCTTTTTCACATTGGTATTTGTTAGTCTTTGTTCATGTATAGTTTTTCATAAACACTATTGCCTTACTTTATTTTCCTGTAAATGCCTCCAAAAATGAATCAAGATAGTATATGGTAACATACTCATCGACCACTTTATTAGGTACACCTGTATATCTCATTAATGCACACACAATAATCTCTAAAGTTTACAGAGAATAGTGCGAAAATCAAAAAAAAATTCATCCAGTTCTGTGGGTGAAAATGCCTTGTTAATGAGAGAAGTCAGAGGAGAATGACCAGGCTAGTTCAAGCTGACAGGAAAGCAACAGGAACTCAGATCACCATGTGTTACAATAGTGTTTTGCAGAAGAGCATCTATGAACACACAACACATCAAACCTGTAAGTGGATGAGCAAACAGCAGCAGAAAGCCACACTGGCTTCCAGTCCTGTACCTAATACAGTAGCCACTGAGTGTATACATTGATAATAAATTTACTTTGACTTTACCAAAGTACTTATATGTCATCAAATACTTTGACTTTGATTTGGTAGCGTGAACAAGCTACTGGATTCCTAACAGTCAACCTGTGTTGTGTGAGCTTGTGTTCAAAACTAAATTTATGTTTAAACTGAAATATATTTTCTTTTTAAGATGCAGTGAGTTCTACTGTAAGTTTTCATATTGAAACACCTAACATTGAGGTAAGATCATTTGTATACAAATACTGGAAGCTGGATGAAATAACGGATAATTACTTAAAGCTCAATTATTTTTTCTCAGTATTGCAACTCCTGTATAGAAAGAAGATTTGGTAGCTGGAAGTTCAAAGGTTCTCAGACAATAAAAAAGAGAAAAGTGATGAACATTTGTTAAACTTCTGGAAGGTTAAATTGATATATCTCTCAGTTTAAAAATTTAAATATAACTGAAAGGTTGGAAGAACACTTCACAGATGCTGCATGACACACTTGTGGTTTGAACAAGTCTAATAAAAGAATAATTTTTATTACTCATTAGCTACTGTATTTTGCTCCAGTATTACAAGAAAGATGTACGTTTATTTGTAACAAATAGAATTGTGATTTAAATTGAGGAGCAAGGGTGATAGAATGATATTAAGAGGTAGAACACTAAAAATACTATAGTGAGTGGGGTAATGGACAAATCTTTATATCTTCAGACTGTGAAGCATTTGTTTTAATCTGATGAAGCAGCATTGTCTTTCAGAGTTCAGATGAAGATGGAGAGAAATTGAATCAGGAAGCCACAGAAGGTGTTTTGGTGAGTTAATAATAGGAAAGTTAGCTGGTTTCTTTCAGGTAAGATCCTGCTGCTAAAAATATACTTTACTGCTGCTTCTTGATCTTGACCAGATCTGGGACTCTTCTGGAGATCTTCCCATTCTTCAAACTGTAGTTGTTGTCAACATCTCTTACTTCTCCAGCATTTTCAGGAAGCATTCACCCATCATAAGTGGTGAGTCATTGACTAGGAAAGTAGTACTTCACATTCCCTCTGTTCTAACACTGAACAGAATACACTGTCATATTGGCAGAAAGGGATATGGTGGAGTCATTGTTACCCTGGAAGAGCTGTACTACATTATCTCAAAGGGTAGTGGGAACAAATTCTCTCAAAATGAAGTCGAAAAAAGCACTTGAAGAAAAATCTTGAATGCAGTAAACGGTACAAGACAGATGGATTAATTGGATCGGTCTTGCAAAGAACCTGTGTAGCTATATATCTACAATAAGCTAGATGGCCTGCTTCTATATTGTATGAAACTTCTGGTTTTATAAGTACAAGCTCTGGTCTCTGCTTCAAAAAAATCTTCCATAAAAGCAATGTGATAATCTATTTCCATTTTGATTTTCTTAAGGAAGATGACTCTATTGATTGGTGGTGTAAATTTTATGCTTCATCTGGGGAGCATAATGAATATTCAGATTACCTGTTACAAGGATACGATACTATAAAGGTAATGTGTGTTATTTCACCTGCATACGGGGTATTTAAAACTGGCTGAGCCACCTCCCATTCACCCATACTTATATTTGAAGTTTTACTTTGGCTTGCAATCCAGCAAAGGAAAGACTTCAAATCCCTTGTTGTGTTTGTTCCTCCTTGTCTCATTAACCTTCTCCTTCTCACTAGCTTTCCAGGAATTCTATATTTCAGTTCTCTCCTCTTGTACATTCTCTCATACAGTCGGCTCCCGAGGTCCTAAGTTCTGAAATTCCTTCCCTATATCTCCCTCTCCTTAGTCAGTAAAAGTTATATTTTGATTATCTTCTTGAGCATCAATAATTACACTAAAATGAACTTTGTTTTGAGATGTCTTGAAAGAGATTGTAAGATGTTCATAAAATGTAAGTCTTCTTTCATCTTTCCCTTTCCCACTTTCTTCCTACCGTCCCTCCATCCTTAAGGGAGTTTGACGAGGTAGGTGGTCCGTGATGTTTCCACAGAATTTCAGACTACCTACTTTCGCGACTTCTTTTCCCAGTATCTGATGCATTTTTGGAATTCACTACCCTTGAGGGCAGTGATAGTTGATAGTGGGTCGATAAATCATTGTGAGCGTAAATGGTATCACTCTTGTGAGAGATCTTGAGCGATTTTATGAAGTTAAGGATTATGTATAAATTAATGTGTTGCAGTCCATTCTCCCTTTTTTAGTTACAGTTGCTGCCCCCATTAACACCACCATGCTGTGTTTGACCTTAAGACACGAGCAGAATTAGGCTATTCAGCCCATCGAGTTTGCTCCACCATTCCATCAAGGCTGATCCTGGATCCCACTCAACCCCATACACCTGCCTTCTTGCCATATACTTTGATTCCCTGACCAATTAGGAAACGATCACCTTCCACCTTAAATATATGCACGGACATGGCCTCCACTGCGTCTATGGCAGAGCATTCCACAGATTTACTAGTCTTTGGCTCAAAAAATACCTCCTTGCCTCTGCTGTAAAGGGTCGCCCCTCAATTTTGAGGTTGTGCCCTCTAGTTCTAGATACCCCCACCATACAAAACATCCTCTCCACTTCCACCTTATCTGGTTCTTTCAATATTCAGTAGTTTTCAATAAGATCCTCCCCATCCCATATTCTTCTAAATTCCAAAGCTGCCAAATGGTCCTCAAATGTTAACCCCTTCGTTCCCAAATCATCCCTATGAACATCCCCTGGACTCTCTCTGATAACAACACATCCTTTCTGAGATGTGGTGCCAAAAACTATCAGCAATACTCCAAGTGCAGCCTGACTTCTGTCTTATAAAGGCTCAGCATTATCTCCTTGGTTTTATG
>JAUOBT010000001.1:2649735-2660439 GCA_032362145.1 Hypanus berthalutzae | reverse complement strand
TCCCAGAACTCACTATGATAACTGATTACTTACTTCTGTTCCGTGTCTATGGCCTAGAAAGTCTGAAAGACCTCTTCCCAAACTTGACTGTGATTCGGGGAACACGTCTTTTCTTCAATTATGCGCTGGTCATCTTCGAGATGCTGCACTTCAAAGAAATTGGCCTGTACAACTTAGTGAATATCACCCGGGGTGCTGTACGAATTGAAAAAAACCCAGAGCTTTGCTACTTATCTACACTTGACTGGTCAAAGATTCTTGATTCAGTGGAGGACAATTATATCAAGTCCAACAAAGATGACAGAGAGTGCGGCAACGTGTGCCCTGGCACACTGAAAGGGAAGAACAGCTGTCCCCAAACTGTCTTCAATGATCAGTTTAACCACAGATGCTGGACGAGTGAACATTGCCAAAGAGGTAAGGTTGTCTAAAATGTTTGGGGTTAATGCATGCTTTTCCAAACAATATTTTATTTATTGTGGAAAGAAAATTTAGATGAAAGAATGAGTTAAAATCTGTGAGTGTAATTCTTGCCAGGTCCGCAGTGTCTTACGTTGATACTGTTTTTCCTGGATCAACTGCATTAATGTTGTTGCTGGGATAAGTCAAAGGTGGATAAGATTGTGGTAGAGCTGGATATTCTGTGCATGATATGCAAGATGTCTACATTAAATCTCAAACCCTTAATCAGGGGTTAAAATGCAACATATCCGCGATCTTATTACAGTTCCCATGTGCACCACATTCCTGACTTTGATGTAGATTGTCATTTTCTTTATTGTGGATGGGTTATGTTTGGAACTTTCCAAGAACACTAAAGATACACCTTCACAGTAGACGATGGCAGTGTTATGTATTGGTGCTTTGGGAGTCCCTAGACTGCTTGATTGTGATGAGAGTGCTACAGCCTAACTCTCTATTACAGGGGTTTTAAGGGCCCATTTTTTGATTGAGTGTGTAACAATGCTGTTGGCTTTGAAATTGATTCCGTGGCTGCATAGAAGTGGCAGCATAGCCTTGGATTCGTGGTTTGATCAGAGTCCAGATCTCAGCAGCGTGAGGCTCCTGTGCCAACTGGGACAAACAGTAGTGAGCTATTACTCAAGTGCAATGTGTCAAGCCATGTTTAAAAAAAAGCTGGGCCTGCATTGTGAGGTTTCCTGGGCCCTTAATAAACTTCATCAGCTTTTAAAATACACCCATTTTGCAAGTTTATTGCATTGCATGCATGTCCTTGCTTTCTAGCTCATTTAAAAAAAAGTACCATCTCTAGGGAGCGGAGTTTCTGTGAGGGTATGGGAAGGAATCCTGTAGAAACTGGCGAATGTCAGTATGCAGTGATTGATTTTTTTGTTGCTCAAGATTTAAAAAAAAATCTTGTTGATGTAATAGTTGTGGAGATGAAGGGCTGAAGGCAGGCTGCCTCATGCATATCATGTGGCACTTGCAGTGTTTGGATGGGTGGGGAAGAGGAGGTGGAGATGTGCTTGGCGATAGGATTTCCTTGAAGATGGCAGAAGTCGCAGAGAATGATGTGTTGAATGTGGAGCTTCCAGGGATGGTAGGAAAGGATAAGAGGAACCCTATTGGAACGCTATGGTGATGGGAAGGTGGGGTGAATGTGCATGTCTGGGAAACGTAGAAGATACAGGTGAGAGTAGCATCTAAGGTAGAGGGAGGAAAAGCCCATTCTCTGAAGGAGGACATTTGCGATATTCCAAAAAGCAAAACCTCATCCTGAGAACAGATGAGATAGAGATGATGGAAATTAGAAAAGGGAATAGTATTTTTACAGGAGGCAGGGTGGGAAGAGGTGTAGTCAAGATAGTCATAGAAATCTGTAGGTTCATAGAAGATGTCAGTTGACAGATTCCATCCAGAGATGGAGGCAGAGACTGAGAAAGGAGAGAGAAGTGTCAGAAATGGACCAAGTGAATTTATACGGAGGAGCTGGAGGAGGAATCGTTGAGGGCAGGGACCAGTTCTGCCAGACGGAGGAGGATGGTGATGGAGAGAAACCGATTTGTTCTTTTATTGAGAAAGAAACAGAGCTCTAAGACCTTCTCAATTGGGGGTGGGTGGGTAGAAGTATATAGAATGGAGTCAAGGTATGAGGACACAAATTCAATGGGACAGCATTGCATTTTCATTCCTGCATTTTCTGTTATTAAGCAGAAACTGAGCCTGCTCCATTATTCAATAAGATGACATCTTGTCTTGTCTACTTTCCCTCACCATCAGGCATCCTGTGATTTCTAGTATCCAAAAATCCATCAATTTCAGCCTTGAATCTATATGAAAACTAACCAGCCCCACTCTGAGAGAAAGAGAATTCTGAAGATTTGCAATTCTCTTCCCTAAAAAAAATTTCTTCTTGCTTTTTTTCTAGATGTCTGTTTAAAGTATTAAGTTCAAATTAAATTTATTCTCTAAGTGTGTGTATGCTACCATATACCACCATTTACAGGAAAAATATATAAAACAGAATTTATGAACAATTATACATAAATTTAAAAATACTTAACCAATGCTTAAAAGAATTCAAACTGTACAAAGCTGATGGGAGACAGAGACCCAGTGGCTACATAACACGTTTGTCATACACGGAATTAAACCACAGAGGAACATGGAATTCTTCAGCAGCTGAGGCAGTACTGTGGTCATGGTAATGCCAGACTCAAGACTGAGCTGTGTGAAGAACAATGGTCTTTAAAAATTGAGAGAGCTCATCTATAATTGATGAGTTCTATCTGCTTCTGACTGCTGGTGTTGGGAGAGGAAGAGAACATCATTGAGACCTCGGCACCTTGAAGCTCAATGCATTCAGTGACCGTCAGGATACAGACAGATTACACTCAGTACAAACCACTGAAGTTTTATTTGCAGCCACAATTCTTACACTAGATGCAGCAAACATTCGTACATACCAACCAGTTACCTGATCACACAACAATTTGGAAATGTGTTTAGTCAGAACAATAAAAATATAGAATCCATTGGTTTTCTTTTGCTCTGTGGATATAAATGAGCTGTGCTCAATCCAACATTAGCAGCAACATCTGCGTCACCTCTCCCCGGAGCTTGAACAACTAGAACCTCAAACACAAATCCCAATTTAACTGGGGAATGACTACAATTTGATTAGTGTGCACTCTAGTTACTGGGTTGTGTTCTTCTCCATTTGGAGTTAGATTATAGAGCTTTATATCGAACTGAACACCCACACACACACTGCCCCACTCATCCAACTCACATCCTCCTCCCAATTCAAAAAATTTCAATCACAACTCTTCAGCTTTCTCTATTTTTTAACTGATTTCATATAAACAGTTCAAAATGTCTTAAGAAAAAAATGTACAAGTTTATACAAGGCAGATGCGGGGCGGGGACACTCCCTGCCAGGATATCATGGGCTGGGGGTTTGAGGTTGTGACAAGTCCAATGGTCAGTGGGTGGATGAGGCGTAGGAACTCACCTACCTGACAACTCTTGACTTTCCCCTAAACCCCCATCCACTCCCTCCCCACCTTCCACCCCTCAACTCCTGCATTGCATTGGAAATACACCCCAGTGCTGGGTAAAAGATCAGAATGGACGTCAGCTCATCATTTCGTTGCTGTTGACACCGTATGTTGAATTCTTCATTGAGTCGTTCACTTCCCTTCGAAACACCGAGAGATTCTGTGTGAACCTGAGGAGTAATAACAACATGTGTCTGTGGTGTAAGACAATAAGATATAATCTGCTCTGCCATTTCATCATAGCTGATCCAATCTTCCTCTTCGTCCCAATCTCCTGACTTCTCACTGTATCCCTTCATGCCCATGACCAATCAAAAACTCTGCCTTAAATATACACAAAGACTTGGCCTCCACAGCTGCCTCTGGCAAAGAATTCCAAAGGTTCACCCGTCTTGCGAAACAAATTCCTCATCTCCATTCAAAATGGGCACTCACTATTCTGAGGCTGTCCCCTCTGGTCTTAGACCACTGAAAGCATCCACTTTATTCGATAGGTTTCAATGGGGTCACCCCTCATGCTTTTGAATTCCAGTGAATGCAGACCCAGAGCCATCAAATGTTCTTCATATGACAAGCCGTTCAATCCTGGAATGATTTTCGTGAACATCCTTGGAGCCTTTTCTCGTTTCAGCACATTCCTTCTACGGTATGGGGTCCAAAACTACTCACAATACTCCAAGTGAGGCCTTACCAGTGCTTTATAAAGTCTTAACATTACATCCTTGTTTTGATATTCTAATCCTCTTAAAATGAATGCTAACATTGCATTTCCCTTCCTCACCACAGACTCAACCCGCAAATTAACCTTTAGGGAATCCTCTACAAGGACACCAAAATCTCTTTGCACCCCAGGGTTTTGTAATTTCTCTCCATTTAGAAAATAGTCAACCAATTCAGTTCTTCTACCAAAGCGCATGACCATACACTTCCTGACACTACATTGACATTTCTTTCCCCTTTCTAATCTGTTCAACTCTTTCTGTAGCTCTCTACCTCCTCAAAACTATCTGCCCCTCCACATATCTTCATATTGTCTGCAAACTTGGCAACAAAGCCATCAATTCTATCATCCAAATCGCTGACATATGATGTAAAAAGATTCGGTCCCAACGCAGAACCCTGTGGAAAACCACTTGTCAACGGCTGCCAGCCAGAAAAAGCTCCCTTTATTCCGACACTTTGTCTCCTGCCAATCAGCCACTGATTTATCCATGCTAGAATCTTTTCTGTAATACCATGGGCTTGTAGTTTCTGAAGCAGCCGCATGTGTAGTACCTTGTCAAAGGCCTTCTGAAAATCCAAGTAGAAAACATCAACTTATTCTCCTTTGTCTATCCTGTGTGTTATTTTTTCAAAGAATTCCAACAGATTTCATCAGACGAGATTTTCCATCGAGGAAACCATGCTGACTTCAGCCTATTTTATCATGTGCCTCTAAGTACCCTGAGACCTCATCTTTAATAATAGACTCCAATATCTTCCCAACTATTGAGATCTAACTGGCCTATAGTTTCCTTTCTTCTACATCTCTCCTTTCTTGAAGAGTGGAGTGACATTTGCAATTCTCTTGTCTTCTGGAAACATTCCAGAATCTAGTGATTTTTGAAGGATCATTGCTAATGTCTCCACAAACTCTTCAGCGACCTCTTCAGAACACTGGGGTGTACATCATCTGGTCCAGGTGACTTAACTACATTCAGACCTTTCAGTTTCCCAAGAACCTTCTCACTAGTTATGATAACTTCACACACTTTATGACCACTGACACCTGGAATTTCCACCATACTGCTAGTGTCTTTCACCATGAAAACTGATGCAAAATATTTAAAAGTTTGTCCAACATTTTGTTGTCCCCCATCACTATCTCTCCGGCATCGTTTTCCAGCAGTCCAATACTCAATCTCGCCTTTATATACACCTTGTATTTAAAGAAACTTTTGGTATCCTCTTTAATATTATTGGCTAGCATAATTTTGTATTCCATCTTTGCCTTCCTAATGACTTTTTTTAGTTGCCTTCTGTTGGTTTTAAAAGCTTCCCAATCCTCTTAACTTCCCACTAACTTTTGCTCTATTATATGCCCTCACTTTGGTTTTTATATTGCCTTGGACTTTTCCTGATTTCCAACGGTTGTATCATCTCTCCTTTAGAATATTTCTTCCTCTTTGAGATGTATATATATTCTGCGCCTTCCGAATTTCTTTGAGAAATTCCAGTCATTGCTACTCTGCCATCAGCCCTGCCAGTGTTCTTTTCCAATGAAATCTGACCAACTCCTTTCTCATGCCTCTGTAATACCCTTTGCTCCAGGAAAGGGCATTAACTTCTTCCTGGCAGCCTCAATGTTGCCAGTTGTTGGGGAATACAGACCCAAAATTCCTTGAAAGTGACATCACAGGTAGATAGGGCCATAAAGAATGTTTTTGGTATATTCATACTGAAGTTGGAATGTTATATTGAGCTTGTACAAGATATTGGTAAAGCCTAATTTGCGGTATTGTGTGCAGCTCTGGTCACCTACCTACAGAAAAAGATATCAATAATATTGGGCGCAACTGTAGCATATGATGCTATTACAGGTATCCCTTGCTTTACGAATGTTCGCTTTACGCCACTTCGCTTTTACAAAAATTTTTCCCATATACATTAATGGTTCTTCGCTTTGCGCCATTTTGGCTTAAGAAAGCTTTCATAGGAACGCTCTACCTTTGTAAAGGGAAGGGGACACCTGTACAGCTTGGGGCGTTGGGAGTTCAATACTGGCACCAAAGACAAACCAGGTAAGTTAGTTTGGTCATTGTCCCGTGATTAAGTTAGGGTTAAATAGGGGTTACTGGGACCATAAGATACAGGAACAGAATTAGGCCATTCAGACCATTGAGTTGGCTCTGCCGTTCCATCACGGCTGATTCCAGATCCCATTCAACTCCATACTGCCCTCTCACCTTATCTTTTGATGCCCTGACCAATCAAGAAACTATCAACTTCCACTTTAAAAATACCCACTGACGTGGCCTCCACTGCAGTCTGTGGCAGAGCATTCCACAAATTCACTGATGTTTGAATTTTCTCGTTGGATTCAAACTCAGCACCAATCTGATTTTCCCAAGAGAAGTTCAGATAAGTACATGAATGGGTGGGGTATGGAGGGTCCAACTGCAGGTGGATAGGACTAGGCAGAGTAACAGTTTGGAACAGAATAGATGGGCTAAAGGGCCTGTTTCTACAGTGCTGTAGTGTTCTATGACTCTGTGAATCTATATTCCAGACCTCTTGAAATGAATTGCTCTGCTTTCCCTACTACCAACTCAACCTGCAAGTATCAACACCACCCCCGTGCACTAGAAGTCCCCTGCACCCACCATAAATTAACCTACGCAAGACTGCTCCTGTTCTTACAGCTGGCAACCCACCCCTCCCTCCCTAATACCAAGGAGGACCAGGAAGGCACTTCCTGAGGGCTTACCTGTCCCTGTTCTTTGTCAATAAGTTGCGTTCAATACCCTCCATCAGGTTTTCAAAGCAAAGGTGCATGGCCTGCTGCTTCTCTGGGGGCTGGCTGTTCACTATGCTGTTCCTCAAGTCTGCAAAGTACTGCAGGGCAGGCAGAAACACAAAGAAATGAACACAGTGTACACTGACAAGCAGCTATCGGCTTGATCCTGCAGCTGCGGAAGACAGCAGGAAGGTCACAATGGGAATCAGTCACCTGTGAGGGTGATAGCATTCATCTCAGAATCCTTTCTGTTGTGTTGTGACAGCACCCCCCTTACACAGTTCAACTGGAATATCCAGCAGTTACTCTAAGATCACCCTGTCTGATTCTGCCTTGGATCAGATCTGCCCGAACAGGGACTCATTTTCAACAGAACACTGCTGAAAGACAGGTGAATTTCAGTAATTTTTTTTTTGTTGTTGATTAATTTGAGTCACCATTTAGTGTTTTCTAATGTTTACCTCAATTACAGCTAATACAACAGGGCATAATTTGCAAGTGTTTGGAGGAATGTATGCAGGGGGATTAACAGAGGTAATTTTTTTTTAGATAGATATATATTGTTTGACCTGCCAGTGGTGATGATAGAGACAGATACATTAGCCGAAGGGTCAGTACTGTGTTATTTGTATGTAAGTTAACGCTTGATTTTTTAAAACTGTTTGTCCAATAGTGTCCAACACTGACAGCTAGCTCAGCCTTAAATTCCAGCTTGTTAAAGATTTGTGAAGTGCATCTAGGGCTAGGCACACATCTTATCAGGAAGGCAGAGTCAGTGCTTTAAAGGATTTCACTGGTCAAGCATGAGCTGCCACTAGAGCAAAGTGAGCACAGGTGACACCCACTCACTGAGTCTGCCTGGGGTCACTCTGTCCCACGTAGAGAATAACCCAAATGATTTGTGACCCACTTCTCAAGTCAAGGAGGCATTTAACGTCAGATCCAACAACACTGCTGTAAATAAATGGCTCCAGCATGCAGTTCAGTTAGAGTTGGCTTTTGCCACTGAAATTGGGTGAGACTATATCTAGAGGTTGTGAGTTAAGGGTGAAAGGTGAAGTGTTTAAGGGGAACATGAGGGGGAACTTCTTCACTCAGAGGGTGGTGAGAATGTGGAACGAGCAAGTGGTGGATGCAGGGTTGATTTTAATATTTAAGAGAAATTTGGACAGGTACATGGATGGGAGGGCTATGGTCCAGGTACAGGTTGATGGGACTAGGCAGATCAATGGTTCAGCACAGACTAGGTGGGCTGAAGGGCCTGTTTCTGTGCTGTGGTGATCTATGACTCTATAACATAACAAGATACACTTAGAGCTCTAACCCAATAAACTAGTGATAGCACAGAACTGACTTGGCTAATTGGGTTCAGACACATGCACTTGCCAGAAATGAACTAAGCACAGAAGAAATAGGAGAACAGAAGAACAGAAGAACTAATCAATTGGTTTGATTTGATTTTTGCCTTATTAAAGGAGGGTTGAGGAGTGAACCAATATGACTTGCAAAAAGCTCTTAACAGCTCAAATTAGTCAGCACAGTGCCTCCAACAGTGCAGCTACAAGCTAAAACCTGTATATTATCATTAGAACACAAAAATGTCAGCAGTACAAAGTACTCTATTAAAGTTTGCAGCAATTCTTATCATATAATCCTATATATTATTGTAATACCATATGTTACATTAATTGTAGTATTTTACATTCTATCAGTAGAAGTATTATCTAGTTTCAAAGTACTTCTAGAGAGAATTCTGACTCTTGGCAAGCTTTTCCCTGACTGGATAGGTTTCAGTCCAAATGCAGATGCGTCTCCAGGCAGGACATCCTAAAGTTGATGTAATTTTTCTCTTGCATTCAAAACATTCTGCCTAAACACTTCTTTGTTTCAGAAAGTACCAGCAATCTCTTTGGGATAGAAACATAAGCCTTAGTGGCGAAGTCTTTTCCCAACAATTGTTACTTAGAGCGCACAAAGTGCTCCACAAATAACACCATGGGAACCATTCAGATCACAGCCTAAAAGGTTGTGAATGCTCCAGGTCCCATGCTGATGATTAAATGCAACATTTTTTTTCCCCTAGAGAAACATTCACTGAACAGTAAAATTTCTGGGACAATGTCTTGCCATGCCTTTGAGCTTTCTCCTAGTCTCTGTGTTGATATTCCCAACACATTCAAGTGCTACACGTTTTTCTAGAACTTAGCGTGTTTGATTTTTTTTATTCCAGTGTTGCTATATTTGTTAATTTTTCAGCATTCTGATGTTTAATTTGATATAGAATTTGTATTTTCTCTGTAATAGCTTATAGCTTTTTTGTCTCAGCTGAAACATAACTAATGGAAAAGGCAAGGGTCATGGTGGGGGTGTGGGGAGAAAGTGGAAGATTTGAAATGCAAGCCAAATGGGATATAATCCATGTCTAAAAATATTTCCCCACACCACTCAGCTCATTGAATGAATGTTTCAATATGAGCATATCTTTGACCAACATAGAAATTGTGTATTTTGAAACAAAAGTCTTTAACATGTATTAAAAAATCTGCAATTGCTCGTACTTCATGCAAGCGATGTTTGTAATGTGTTTGTTTTGTATTTTATTGCTAAATTTGCTTACATTTGTTCGTAGTTATAATGAGAATTATAAATGATAAATTGCCAAATTGTAAACATTTCACCACCCCAAACCACACAACATCCCATGGTACTCATGCAGACAGCCTTTATCCCTTGACTCAGATTTAATAACATTGGTAGGGTGGGGGACACAAGACCCTTTACCCTAACTTGTCCATGCTAAACAAGTTGGCTACCTGAGCTCAACCCATTGGCTTCTATTTGGCCTATTCCTGCTAAACCATTCTATCCTTCGGCCTGTCCAAATCACTTTGAAAAATTGTAATTGTACCTGCCTCTACCACTTCATCTGGCAACTCAGTCAACATCCCCACAACACTCTGTGTGAAAGGTTTATCCCACAGGGGCCCTTTCAATCTTTCCTCTCACCTTAACCCTGCACAATCTAGACCTTTGATGAAAATCACAGACAGTAACAAGGTGGTACACAGGTGTGAGATAAGTCAGTTGGTTGAATGGTGACATTGTAACAACCTATCATTCAACATCACCAAAACCAGAGAAGTGGTTGCAGGCCTCAGGATGGACATGCACTCGTCCTCTCTGAAGGGGCTGTGGTGGAAAAGGTAGGCCCAATAAATACATGCAACCATAAACAAGGCATGCCAGTGTCTCTACTTTCTTTTAAGTTTAGGGAGATGCAGCATACTTTTGAAGACTCTGACAGATCTCTACAGATGTCCAGTGGTAAGCTTTCTGACTGGTTGCATCTTGACTTGGTATGGAAATTCCAACACAAAGGAATGCAAGAGGTAATGGTGAGTGATGGACTCTGCCCATTCCATCCAAGTACAGCTCTCCCCACCACTGAGGACTCTACAAGAGGTAATAACCCAGGAAGACAGCATTTATCATCAGGGACCACCCAACCCCCTACCATCCAGCTATGACTGTCATTCAGTGCTGAGCAACAGGAACCTGAAGATGCGTGTCTCAATTTTCAACAACAGCTTCTTCCACACTGCCATCAAGTCCTTGAACCAATATGAAAAACTTTGACACTACCTCAGTCTACAAGCTAATCTGTGCTGTATGTCAATAAATACATAA